>JABUQX010068664.1:0-42500 GCA_015478945.1 Trachelipus rathkii | reverse complement strand
GGCAGCGTTACAGGTGACTTAAAGTTCGGATAGTTCCGGTATCCGCTCCCGGTATTCAGTTCCAGTATTCAGTCCCGGTATTTGGTCCCTTGAAAATAAGAACCCATCGTCAGGTATATTACACATAGTACACAATAGAAATAATTAAAATAATAATAATTCAAATAATAAAATATAATAATAATAATAATAATTAATTAATAATAATAATAATAATAAATAATAGAATATAATAATAATAATAATAATAATAATAAGTAATACTAACTCTGCGTGAAGAAATAAAACCATTTCGGATAAACATAGCAGAAAAATAAAATAATAATTAATAATAATAATAAAAAATTAATAATAATAATAATAATAATAATAATAATACTTTTATTAGTTAAAACCCTAACCTAAATATATTACACACTTCTGCTGGATCCCTCACATTCACGCACACTATCATCCTAACAAACATACAGATAAAACATAATAATAATAATAATAATAATAATAATAATAATAATAATAATAATAATAATAATAATAATAATAATAATAATAATAATAATAATAATAATAATAATAATAATAATAATAATAATAATAATAATAATAATAATAATAATAATAATAATAATAATAATAATAATAATAAACTTTCCACGCCTTGTCCATACACTACTCTTTCTCGCACAATTTAACCCTAGCACTTTTAATCTTACCTCTATTCCAGATCTCAACTCCACCTTAACCTTACTTTCTATTTCTCCCTAAACCTGGTAATCCGATCCCGGGTTACCAGTGACAACTGTCCACAAAATACCCTGATAACACTCTACTAACAGTCTCTTATTAAAATAACCTGGTATAAACCGGGTGGTAACTTGATCACGAAAAATAGCATCGTAATGCTTCAATAATAATTTCTTAACTCAAACCTCGTGAAAATCTCTCAAAATCTAACTTGAAATATGCTATCACTTGCCTATTCACATATTCCATCTTCACTTTTCGATCCTAATTTCAACATCACTTCCTGCTTTTAATTCACACTATTCAAATATTAACCAGTTTTAAATAATTAGCAACCTTAATACCAATGGTTTTATTTCTCCTGAATTTAATAACTTTAGCAAAAATGCGCTGTCAGTTTCCTATTTATTTTAACCTTTGCAACTAAATAATTACTTACACAACTTAGGGGAGAGTTTGGCAACTTTAAACCTTATACCACTGGATCCTATCCCTTTGTTGATATTATAGCACTTTCACATTTGAGATTATCTCACATCCATTTCTAAACGCACCTGTAACTCCCTCTTAATAAACGTACTCTGTGCGTTTTCCGTTGACAATAACAAAATGGGGATTTTCCTTGAGATGCCTCCGCGCACGCAGTTCTTGATTGTTGTATTTTGTATGGGGACAAGTAAGTTAGAGAATGTAGTATTAATTAAATTATTATTATATTATATATATTAATATTTATAATTATTAATTATTTATTTAATTTATAGTATAATTATTATAATTTTAATATATTAATATTATATTAATTAATTATTATTATAAAATAAATATAATAATATAATAATTAGTAAATTTTTGTGAAGTCATATGCAAAAGATATTATTATAGTCTTTATTTTATTATTCTATATTACACATGTATTATTACACATAGCCTCTAAAATCCTGAGTAATTGGTGTTAGGGTGGTGAAAGTGATTAATTGTGGATGGCGTTCTGACGACAGAAGTGTGAAAGAATGTAGAGCTATGACAATATTTAAGGCCCCAGAGATAGCAGGCCCTAGCTTCACTCGACGTAGTCGGAATGCTTGCCACGTAAGGTGTGTTTGTTCGGTATCTTTTATGTGTACGCGGCTATATATATATATAATATATATAATTATATAACTACATATTATAATTATAGTTAGTTAATAAAGTATTTTTATATGCTATATAATTAATAATAAAAAATAAAAAAAAAAAAAAATATAAAAAAAAATAAAATAAAAAATAATAATATAATAAAAAAATAAATAAAATAATATAAAAAAAAATAATAATATAATAATATTATATAAATAAATATATATAAATAAATATATAGAGAGAAAATTCCAAGTTTAAATACATACAACACACTCGACGATTATTGAGTGCTTCTACAACCATATACTAACAAAACTACAATAGCTACCAGGAAGACAAGGAATACATTGTTGGAATCTTGGCAAAATTTTAAGTGTGGGGAAAATGTAACAAATAAAAAAAAAATTGAATTATATTCTATCAAAAAGACTATTCTAATAGTTTACAGCGATATAAGGATTATCATTTGAATCCTTTAAAGGTAAGATTTTTAATTTCGAAAATATGTAATAATAAAAAAAAATTAGTCGGGCTAATAATTTTATCTATTGTAATATGAGGGAGAAACCTATTGTAAGACCTATTATACAATACTCCGTTAAATAAATAACTTCTAGTATAGTAAGTTTTTTTTAACTAAAGGAATACCCAAGGGTTTAACCGCAGCCGATGGCAGGATCGAGTTACCGTCTCTCGGCCTATTCCGCGAGAACTACGGGGTAGGTACTATTTCCCCCCCTACGCTCAGAGTCCATCACGGAACCCCCGTCTTTGGGCTATTTGGGATGGTATCGCGGGTGTGCTTCCTCCGCCCCTCCCCTACGTGGTATGGAAAAGGGTCCACACACCACTGTGTTGCTTACCCAGTCATGTCTTATCCTAACCCGTACATTGACCGGCTCTTAACTATCTTTTGCACAATCCTTTAATTACTTATATCGGTAATTACTAGTGCCCCCTGGCTCCTAAAAAAAAAAATAGCCAATATTCATCTTACCAATTATGTTTATTTATATTATTTTTTTTAACATTTTCCTAACTAAAAATTTTACAGGAAAACTTTGGTTTGTACTCCTTTTCGCTAAAGCTATTGTAGTTTTTGAGATATGATTGGTTTTTTTTTTAAGTTTCCAGCAATAAAGTTTTACAATTCACGCGATTACTCGACTCACAACAAACTTGCCAGGTCACCTTAAATTGTCAAATTAAAAGACGTTTAGTAAAATTTCACTTTCAAACGAGGAAAATAACAGCAAATTTCGTAGCTTATTTAATAGTTAAGTTTTTTCCTGTACATGGAGGTAATTTTAAGCAAAGATTTGTTTGTTTTAAATCATTACAGGTGCAACAAAACTATAGAATGTCCAAATAAAGAAGATGAAAAGCGTTGTGAATGTAATGAGGATAACTTGAAATGTAGTGATGAAGAAATTTGCATATCTCGAAAGTAAGATTGTTTTCCATAAATTTTATAAAAGCATTAATATATTCTAATAATTAATGATAATTTCCTCCAGGTGGATTTGTGACAATTTTGAAGACTGTATCGATGGTTCAGACGAAATAGGATGCTTTTCATTGGTTAAACAAAAGGATCCAGTTGAAGGTAAAATTTTAGTATTGATAAAATTTTCTTTAAAATTGAGTTTTAAATAAATTTTCAATTTCCAAAGTATTGTTCATTCGGATTCAAATGTGCAGATATTTACTTATAGCGTGTATCAATACTATTATATATATATTATTTAATATATACTTAATTTAAATTATATTTCTTAAAAATGACCTTTATCTTATTAAATTTATTAATATAATAAATTATATATACAACAGGTATGATAGTATATATATAATAATAGTATATAGATAATTAATTGTTATACTCACTAAAGCTACTTCAAGGGAAAGAAATAGAAGAAGGGGCTGCAGAACACCCTCCTGGAAGATCTCTTCAAAAGTTGTAATTTTATTTTATAACATTATTTATTTCAAAATTTCCGGGCTTTTTATTTATTTAAATGAAGTACTAATATTTAATTAGTTATCTCTTCTACGGTTTTGAAATGATCCACCTGGTTTCTTGTCAGTTGTTATTTTTGTGTTGTTTTTATTGGTTAAATTGCATAGGCTTGAATGGAAGTTTAAATCTCTCTCCTCTCTCTCTCTCTCTCTCTCTCTCTCTCTCTCTCTCTCTCCTCTCTCTCTCTCTTCTCTCTTCTCTTCTCTCTCTCTTCCACTCCGTTAGGTAATGCTATAATATATATATATATATATGTATATAGATATATGTATATTAATTATATATATGTATATATTATATATAGATGTATATGCTTTGAAATATGTATTATATAATTATAATACCTATATATCATCAAGTTAATATATATATAATATACTAGTTATTCAACCTCCAGTTGGATATTAACTATTCTATATTTCATTATAAATATTATACACATATATAAATATATATAATGTAGCTTATTAATATATATATATATATAGATACTAGTATATAACTATATATAAAATTAAATATAAAAATAATAACTAATATACAGAGTTAGCTAGCTCCTATAATTAGATTCATATAGTATAATA
Source organism: Trachelipus rathkii (assembly GCA_015478945.1). Taxonomy (NCBI): domain Eukaryota; kingdom Metazoa; phylum Arthropoda; class Malacostraca; order Isopoda; family Trachelipodidae; genus Trachelipus; species Trachelipus rathkii. The sequence continues at coordinate 38,027 of JABUQX010068664.1, read as the reverse complement.
CTATATTCTACTTACAAATATATATGTTAGGATAGGAGTTGAACACGAACTTTAGGCGTGCCGTCATGGTCAGGAAGTTACGTTCAAACTCACTTACAAGTTCGTATGCCAGTAGTAGTCATATATTTTTCACTCCATGTATGTTCATGGTGTGGGCCATTTTTCTGTACGCAAGCTATTCATTTAGAAGGACCAATCTATGGATTCTCACGTTTAGCTTTACACTGTGGTTTGCTTTTTATGATGGGATAGGATTCACCCCCGTGGTGTCACCGCCCACAAGAAGGGTTAGCTGAGCCCCCTTCTCCAATTTTGTTCTTACTAAGATATCTTGTAGTTATAATTGTATTTTTTAGAGTTATGGTAGTAAGCATCAGCGTAATTCAACTATGTGTATTTTAATTCATGTTCTTTTCATGGGCCTTGTTTTGACAAAAGCACCCCATATTGTGTTTATGTCTCTCAGCGATTGCTGATCTCCGCAGCGAATTTGTGCATTCTAATTACTGTGAAATCGTTCTTGTTAAATTTATCGTCATAATTTTCATATCGTCGTTTTCGTCAGGGAGAATTCGCAAATTCATCTGTCGTGTGTGGCCATCGTTTCCGTTTAATCGTTCGCAGTTCCATCGTGTCATGTCGCGGTTCTCTCTCCGACACCTCAACTAGAGCAGCGCACTGTCACTAGCAACCGCAGCTCGTGCCATATTTCACGGTCTTCGCCGTGCAAAGAGTATGATTGTTTCTTCTTGCAGTCTCGCCTCTATCTCTCGTCTGTTTTTTCTTTACTCTCAATCTAACATCGTTCCTTTCCTATTTCAAACGAAAAATTGAAATTAATATATCAGTTTATTTATTTAGGAACATGAATGTATTTTAATATCACGAATGCATCAAATAGACAGCGGTAACACTCACCCTTATTACACACACAACAACGCACCCTAATACATCCCAGTCCGTCCATCCTACCCAATGCTACCATTCACCGTATCCTTATAACCCATTTCCATATCACCGTTATGACTGCTTTATCTGTCTGTACTCTCCAAGGAGGTCTTCCCAATCCACTATACCATAGTTTTCATTGAATCTATTTTCAAATTTTGCCTTTCTTAGCATCTTAATTATGTTGTTAACACATTGTAACTATAATATATATATTATATAATATATATATAGTATATATATATATATTAAATATAATATATATAATATAATATATATATATAATAGTTATAGTATATATATATATATATATATATTATATATATATATAATATATATATATTTATATATAATATATATATATAATATAAAGTATACTATATATATAATATATATATATATTTATATATATATATTAGAGTATATAGTAATATAATAATATATATATATATAATAGTATATATAGTATATATATATATATATAGTTGCTCTTGTACTCTACTGGAAGGGTTTCACAGGTATCCTTGAGTCCCTTGAGCCTTCTTAAGGGGAATTGCGTTACGCCACATGTCCATTTTAACTTACTACTTAGCCATGCTATATGACAGGAGTCTTGCGCATACATGTATATGCGCTTGCGCATAAACATCTTCTATCTTTCTGATGCGAATGTAATCCCACCGCCGAAGGAGTGAATAAACAGTAAATATGCGGTTATTTAAAAAAACGTTGATTCTCCATGTCACTAACGAATATGAGAACTCGACCCGTAGCCTGCGTCTCGAAGTGTGTTTGAAATTAACTAATTGGAGCTCAGTACTGAATGCCATTTAATACATAAAACAAATGTTACTTATATATAAATCATTTTATGCATGTGAGCACAAAAAGTTAGGAAAATAAGCTATATTCCATATAAAAAAGTGTATAGAAATAAAGGCGCAAACATCGTATTGTGGGCATTATAAGCAAAACATAAGTATAGACACTAAAACATTTTAATTACTAAAAATAATAAAAATATGTTTTGCTTATATATATATATACATATAGGGTTAGTCTATTCTTATATAATAGATTAATTATTAATATATTATTAACTAAGAAATTCAATATATATATATAGTATATTTAATTTATACAATTTGTTCTATAACCATATTCTAGAAAAAAAAAAAACAAAACCAAAAAAAAAAAAAAAAACCTGTATAGTAGATATATAAATATTAAATATATTTTTATGTAATAAATATTGTTTCTCTATCTTCATATTGATATATATTAATATACACAACACCGGATGAGAGGAGTATCCAGAGACTGAGATCGAGATTGTCCGAGAGTAACTGTTGGGATGTTCCGTCTAAGAGATGAGTAGAGAGAGAGCACGGGCAGCCCCATATCAAGCTTATTTTTCATCAATAATCATCTTGCACACACACTCAGCCAATCAGTATTTACGAATATACACAACTTACACACACATTACACACACCACACTCACATCACACCAACCTTTACACTATTAATACAACAGCACACACACATGCCTCGTGGGCAACTGTATACACACATTTACACAGCAAAAGAGACACTTACAACTACAACACCTACACACATCATGCACATTATACACACATAACCACTCACACCCTAGATACATACACAGCTAGCTCACACTCTAATCAAGAACACAAAATCGTGCTCTTTTCTACCCCACTAATGACACTAGTTAGCACTACATCGTACAACGCCCGCTAGATGTCTAATTTTTATACACTCACACAACACACACACACACACACCATCGACACACTCTCACACTAAGCTTTTTACACACACACACACACATACCACTAAGGCTTCTTTATCACACACACACACATACACCCACCTATTATATGCACTTACGCTCACACCTACACGTTACACACACACACAAACCACACATTACCTAGAACATACACCTATCCTCATTATATCACACACAACCACAATTGTACCCTCACTCAACGCCGCTCCAAACAAAGGATTAGTATTGCTTTTGTTTTTACTGTGATTAACTGCTTATAACTCATATGTTTTATTGCTTTAATTCATATGTTCTTTAAATGGTTTCAATACCTTAAAGCAGTAAATCAAGTGAATCTATAAGAGGGCGAGTGGGGGAGGGTGGACCTAGCAAGCAAGGGTGATTAGAGTATGCTTTGTTTTATTACGTTTTTACTCTTAATCACATATCGTAAGTACTACTCTCTTAACTACAAAATTGTGATTACTGCTTTAACATCGCAGTATTTTATTAACATTACATACCTCTTAAAGCCAGTTAAACCACGTAAATCAATAAAGGGGGGGAGGAGGACCTAGCAGCAGGGGATTAGTATGCTTTGTTTTAGGTTTTTACTGCTTAACTCATTATGTGTTTACTGCTTTTACTCATGTTTTACTTCTCTTATATAACTATATGGTTTTATGCATGACATGTGTTACACTCACTAGCTTATATTCTTATCTTTGCTTTTGTAGACTAGTCGATAATATGTAACTAGTCTTTAAACTCAATAAATGTTATTTACTTTGGACATGTCTAAACTGCATAATATTCTTATTAACAATGCATCAATACCTATAAAGCAGGAAATCAGTAAATCTCAATAGAGGTGTGACCTAGAAACAAAGGGCAATTAGTGTGCTTTTGTTTTACTGTTTTAATGCTTTAACTCATATGTTTTTACTGCTTTAACTCATTTTACTGCTTTAACTCATTGTTTTACTGCTTTAACTCATATATTTATAACATTATGTTTCTTTTATTATTTTTTATTTTGTTTTTAATACTTTTTATTTATTTTATTATTATTTTTGCCTTAGTGTTATATTATTATTTTATTATTTTTTATTATTTTATTTTATTATTATACTTAGTGTTATTTACTTCATGCCTATTGTTATTATTATTAGAACACACATAACACACACGCACACATCCACAACACACACACACACACACAACACACACACACTACGACACACAAACACTACACCACAGCACACTTACACAACACACCGTACACTATATCCACAACATACATAGACATACACCTAACACCTACACCAATATCACAACACATCAACACACACTACACACACACATATCACACACTACACACCTACACACTCCACACACACCACACACACATAATTGCCCATGAGACCCACCCTGTCCTTAAATACAATATTTAATCAAATAAAGTTCCTTGGTGAATTTTCCCTAGTATGAACCATAACGTTAATTTATTAAAACATTTATTGTTTTAATTAAATACGTACAATTATTTATATTACTAATTCAATTATAACTAAAATTATTCAAAAGTTTCTTAAAAACTTCTATTAATAAATTCAAATTTATATTTTTTGAACAATGAATTTATTATTAACTGTTAATACTTTTTTATATTTTAAATTGTAAGTCCAGATAGAAAAACACAGTAGTGTCTGACTCGTAATAAATCATTTTATTTTACTACAATTGTACGAAATTTTATTGAAAAACATATACTTTTATACAGATACCTTTAAACAGTAAAAAGTATAATCAATAGCGGTTGTTAGAACAAAGGGATTATAGTGGGATAGTTTTTACTGTTTTACTGCTTTACTCATATATTATTAACATTATGTTGCTTTATTTATTTTTTATTATTATTTATTATTTTATTTATTATTATTTTTATTATATTTGATTAATTATTATTATTTTTATTATTATTTTTTTATTATATGAATATAATATATTATTATATATTTATAGTAATTATAGTTTATATATAAATATACTACTGAATATAATATAACTTATATATATTTATATATATATATATGTTACACGTTTTTTAATTCGGATGTGTTTTATTTTTAATGATAGATTAATATAATCTGCAGTTCTGGTGATACTCGATCTATCCAATGATGTGTCTCTAAGGGTGAGATTATCAGTTATTGCTTCTAAAAGAAATCTGGACGCAGCATATTCAGAAAAATTCCCTTACCTCATACTTATAACGGTAATTATAACTTTCGTGTAAGAGTCCATTTGAATACTGACATATAGTTTAAAGACATTTATAATAATTTATTATTTACTATAAATATAATAAGTATATATATTATCATCTATATATATAAATATCCTTAAGTTACCATTTTAAAAGATATTTTCTGAGCATTCTAAATAAATTTCAGGTGAGATAAAAATATATTCTGATTTTAATTTCTAACTAATGTCAGTACTTATCCATACATGGCAGCGCGATAGGCGAAGGTTTGATTATATTACTATCAACTTGACGAGAACCCAAATAGATTTTGGAGGGTTATTACTAGGTTCGCTCAAAGTTTCCCAAAACATTTGAGAAGAAAAGAAGTGAAAGAAATATTTAATAGAGGATTGTAAAGAAGCTTTTACTTTAACATAATACCGTTCCGTCGAAATACCCTACCCGGAAAAGCTATGTCCTATTGAGCCCACACTACTGCCTCGCATATTAATGATTTGGCTAGTTAAGATATAACTGAAGAAATGTATAAATACCTTACATTATAAATTGTAATTGGGTTTTTCTTCAATTCTATATACTTTCTATATTTGACAGTATAACTCTAAGATACATGTATGCAGTTAAACATGGTGCGATATACTAAACGTGATAGAATAAAAAATCTATTAATTTACAGTGCGTCTCAGGTCTGTAGCAGATGATGATGTGTATAAATCTAATTAACGAGAAGATGATGATTAGTATTAGCACATAATACTATAACTATTATGCAGTGCGAAATGGACAAATATGTGGTGAATTATACATTATAAGACGTATTAATATCTCCATCTAGTAGAGAGTTTCAGGTTACACATATTAATTGCTGCAGATGTATGAGATATAGGGCACTATTTCATTACCATATTGTGACCAAAAATAAAATGGAGAAGGCTGCTATTGTTTAGAAATAGTTCTATGTGGTAGAGATGTCAGACAATGATCAGTTGAATCGACACGAGATGCATTTAGATACTTTCTCGCGTAAAAGAGGAAAGTGAACAAGCTGTTTCCAACTGTCAATGTAACATACTCTCGGAGTGACCTGCTATGTTCTTTACCCACAAGCTTATTATCCCTCCATCATAAAAGAAAACGTGAGTTGATAAGACGACTGCGACTTATAGACAAATGCTGTGAAAGACACCATCGGTAATTCAGCAAAACCAGAGAATGGGTTGTTACAAATAAATTAATAAGATAAAATACAGTGTTAATAAATTGTATAAAATACGATTATTCATATGCAGATGTCTATGTAATACTCTTGAATAGAACAATGAGATTTTAGTAAAAAGTGATATATGATGGCGGAAGAATGGTCTAAGAGAAGTTTACAAAATGGAAGATAGTGGTAAAAGGAATTCCTAATGAAGGGTTGAAATTATATTATCTCCAAAAGAAAATTTAGATGGAGAATCCATAAAAGGTGGATTTTATAAAACAGAATACAGAAAATACGATTCGATCCTGAGAGTAATTTGTATAAAATAGAAAAAAATATTAGATTCGAAAGGAAAAGGAAAAAATAAGCAGTATCTGGTGAATGGGTAGGTTATCCTAACAAGTTTTTACAATATAAAAGCTAGTAAATCCAACGAAACATTTAAATCATTAAGCCATGCGTAATCATAGGAGAGTGTTAGATCATCTTTTTATTTTAACGCTCCTGTCTTATCCTTCCTTGGATTCTTAACATCCTGAAATAATAAAGTCTACAAGATTTACAGCGACACGAGATTAAGATGAAAGCCTTATCCAGCCAATAAGAGAAGATCTTCTCTTCCCCTCTGTCATATTGGTGAAAAAAGAACTAGATATCAAGATTGAAAATCTCCTAGACAGGCTAATTGGATAAATATGTTATACAGAATCATAAATATTTAAATCTATATATAAAAATAAAAACACATATATATTAAACGTGTAACATATATTTATATATATAATTATATATATATATATATATTATATATTATGATATTTAAATATATATAATTATAATATATATATATATATATATATATTAATAATTAATAGAAAAAATAATAATAAAAAATAATAAATATTAATAGAAAATAAATCAATTAAAATAAAAAAATAAAATAATAATAATAATGAAAAAATATAAAAGAAAACATACATGTTAATAAATAATATGAATGTAAAGCTAGTAAAACAGTAAAATAATCCCTATATCCCGTTTGTTGCTAAAACACACCGCTTATTTGATTACTGTTTTACTGTCTTAAGGTCTGAGAAGTATATGTTTTTACACATATAATTCGCCGGCTTACAATTGTAGTAAAATAAAATGAGTATATAACAGACACTCGCTGTTTTTTCTCTGACATTACAAGTTTATAAATAAAATAAAGAGTAACTAAACAGTTAATAATAAATTCCTTTTGTCTCATAGAGAAGATAATGAATTGAATTATGTATAAGAAGCTTTTTAAGGAAACTTTGAAAATAATTTTAGTCTTTATTAATTAGAATTCAGGTAATATAAATGTACGTATTAATAAAACATAAAAATGTTTTTAATAAATTATACGTTATGTTCATACAAAAGTTTATTTGATATGTTTGAAATGAATTGCTATGTGTGTGTGTGTTTATTGGTTTCTGTGGGATTATGTGGGAGTTTGGTGTGAGTTTATTGGTTTGTGTGTGGGTGTTTGTGTGTTTAGTGTAGGTGTATTGTCTATGTATGTGTGTAGGTGTAAGTGTGTGTGTGTAAGTGCTAGTGAGTGTGTGTAGGTCTGTGAGGTGTGTGTGTGTGTGTTGATGATAGTGATGTGTGGATGTGTTGCGATAAAAGTTTACCGAACCACAGAGTTAGTCTAGAAGCTGTGTGGTATGTAGTTGTTATATCTATAAATATCAATTTTTATCAAAATATATCTATAATAGGCTATGAAGTAAAAACACTTAAGTAGAATTTAATAAAATAAAGTATAAAAATATATAAAATATCAAAATATAAAATAAAAACAAAAATAAAAATGAATAATACAAATAATAATAAGTAGACTGTCTAATAAAAATTAAAAATATACATAAAGAAAAATTGATAAGCATTAAGATATATGAGTTAAAGCAGTCATAAAAACATATGAGTTAAAGCTGTATATAAAACAATTGTAAGTTTAATACAGCAGTAAAACATGGACGGAGTTCAAAGCAATATTAAAAAACATGCTGTTACAAACTAAAAAGATGGCAATCCCTATATCTCCCTTGTTTTGCATTAAGAATTCACACCTCCTCATAATATAGAGATCTTACTCGAATACGCTAGGAATTATAACGGGTACAATGTATGTTAATAAAATATGAGTTAAAAGCAGTAAATAAACAATATGTAGTTAAAGCAGTAAACATGGAGTTAAAGCATATAGTTTTACAACGCAGAGTCAATAGCCAGATGTTAATATTAAGCACATATGAAGTTTTAAACGCAGTTTAAAACATCAACCTTAAAGCGCAGTCAATACTTCAATTCATTCTGAGACACGTTTATTACGTGCACCACAAAGTAAAACCGTAAAACAAAAGCATACTAAATCACCTTGCTGCTACAGGGCGCCCCCAACACTTACCCCCTCACTAAACTTCCTTCTCATCATCGCTTAAACAAAACACCAGCCTTTCTCTCATTCTCCCCTCCCCCCCCCTCTATTATTGCATTTCATTTACACTTTAAGGTTTCGTAAAATGTTAATAAATATGCGATTAGTTATAGCTGATTAAAAATCATCGAATTATAATACATGTATAATTAATTGAAAGTAAATTTCAACAACCACATCCATAAAACAAAGGCATACTTAATACCCCTGCTTCATTAGGAAGTTCCCCCCTTCCCCCCCCCTCTTAAGCTAAGTTTCTACCGCTTTAAGTATTGTTAAATTGTAACATTTTAATATGCAGTCAAAGACAGTAAAAACATTTGATAGAGTAGTAAAGCTCATGCAACAGTAATAAACAATACGAATACCTATACTACATGGCCCATAGTATAGTACAAAGGGGTGAGTGTATGTGGTAGTTGGTAGTATTTGAGTCGTGCTCAATTGTTTGTTTCTGATTTTGTGGAATTTAATTAAATGAGAGTGTTGATAAGATAATAGTGAGTAGGTTCATGTATGTGTTTAGGTATGTTGGTTTGTGTGTGGGCTGATCAGGTATAATGGTGTTAATTCGAAAGCAAGAGTGCTTCTATATGGTTTGTGTGTGTGTGGCTGTGTGCTGTGTGTGTACAAACAGTGTGCCTTAGTTCATGAGATGGGGGAGTGTCTATAAATAATATTGACATGCATGTGTGTACAAAAGATAATGCGTAGTGGGCGATGTGATTGGGAAATTTGTGCCTCATAGTGTGTGTAAAGATGTAATGGTGTGTCCTTGTGTGATGCTTGTAAAATGAGGTGCCCATAGCGGGCAGTCCGGTGTGTATGCAAATAAGTGTCCAATGGTGGGTAGGTTAGCGTTATGCTGTGTTGCTAGTGTTGCTAGGGTATGTGTGAGATTGCTGCAGTGTTGCTAGTTCTAGTGAGTGTAGTGTTGTAATGTTGGTAGAGTTAAGTAGATTGACTCGCGTGCTTAAAGACGCAGACTTTGTTACGGGCTCACATGCGGAGGATCCCAGGAAAAAACTTTCTAGTGGATGGGGAATTCCTCATATAAAGCAATGCCCAGTAAGGTGGCAAACTTTTAAATTAAAAACTAAAATAATACACTCAAAATTTTTATAATTAAATTAATCTAGCTAAATGCCCATTTTCAAAATTTCGTAGTCCTTTTCAAAGATTTTTGTCTCTTTCAATAATTTTTCTTCATAACATTCTTCGAGTCAACGGGATCACCATTCGGATACAGGGACTGAGAATCAACATAACAATCATAATAAAAAGCCTACTTCAATTGGGAGGGACCATAACAAAAGGTGACCCACCATAAAATTCTTTCCATTGCCTTCTCCCAGACAACGTGGGCAGTCGAATGAGAAAAACCTTAAATAAATAATATAATAAAATAATAATATATAATAAAATAATGAGCAAATCATATATTATTCTGTCAAATATTAAATATTACACTCATCATTAAAAATTAGCCAATTTTAATATAAAAATACACTGACAAGAAATGGAAATTCTGAGTAGGCCGTTTTTCTATCCTTGTTAAGTTAGATTTATTCATATCGGTTTGATGTAAATAATTAAATAAAAAAAATCATTAAATTATAATAGTTAAATAATATAATTTCTTAATAAGAATCCCGGATATTTCATAATTAAGAATAATAATAAAAATAATTTCTTTGGAGTCCTGTATAAGGGACCACCACTGTACGCAAAGAGAGCGGTAATAACGTACAGTTAGAACTACAACAGGTGGAAAGTCCGCCTAACCAAAAAACAAGGAAAATAAACCGATCAAAAGGGGTATATCATAAAGAGTTCAGCTCATGGAAGAAGCAAAAATAATTTTGCAACTTCAAAAATGATTGATAAAATCGAGATAATTATGAGGACAAAAGCACGATCCGGGAAAGGAATGTAGGTTTGTCGGGAAAGAGCTAGAGTCCGGATGGCGGAGACTTGCGTCGCAACACACAAATTAATATTAGGGCGATTAGGAAGAGGAATACAACAAAAAGAACAAACGGGAACAGAAGGTGAAGAGAGGAGGGGGGGGTTCTTCTCACCTGTGAAAGCAATGGAGTGAGATTGGTATATCCAATTCGCAAAGGGGCGAGAAAATCACCTCCTGGCGTGACTCCGTTACAAGAGCCGATGTGGCCAGTGGACCCAAAAGAAAATAACATTAAAGGCAAGCTTGGCGCCACGAGGAATTTTTCGCCCAACACGGGTTCTCCCAGGCAGGAGGGAAACCCTGGAGGATACCACGGTGTAAAAAATCCGTTGAAGAGAGGGTCCCAACAGTATTATTCAGGGAAGTATACCGTCTGGACGTGACACCCAGACGCGGTGGCAGAAACGTTTGGCTTCTGAATCACTCTTTCTCTTCCCGAAACATCCACATGGAAGGGACCAAAACAGGAGGCATTGGCCTCTTCCATTAAATGAACCAGAGGGGGGTGATGACCTTGGCAACACTATGACCAAAAAGGATTCTTTGTGAAACCGGTCGAGCAAGGTCCAGATGAGCGCCTCTGGAGTCCGAAGAAAGATGGATATATGGACAGGGTCGGTGGTAGGTGCTTAATTCCGGCCCAACAGCTAAAACTAGACGCTATACAAGCTAACTGAGGAATTGGTACGTATAGGGTCCGACAGGCGTAAGTGGAACAATGACGAAATCTGGGAATAGACAGCCCGATATTGGCTATCCCAATTCGCCATCCGTTCTGGCAGCCATTTCAGATGAGAACAAGTGGTCGACGTTCCATTTGTGGACCTCTATGAGAACAAAGGAAACCACAGTCAAACGGTAACCGGGCCCCGGGATGGGCCCCTCAGTCCTTGCGTGAAGCCAGTGTATCCAATACAGGGACAAGGCAGGAGGATTAAAATGGCATTTCGCCATGGAACGTTGTCGAAAATTGTAGTGCAAACGATTCGAAAAGGGGAAGACAAGGGGAAGAAATGAAAAATAGGGAGTCCACCAACCCCCCAGCAACACGCGACTGGCAAACGAAACCCAAATGGCAGCTGCCGGAAGGAGGGTGTGTCATTTGTGGAAGCCGCGCGAGGCGCGTTCTGATTTAGGAATCAATTCTATCTTATTCTCATTTTGTACACAGGAGCAGCGTCTTGGAAGCCACTAAGTGCCTCGGCCTGTTACAGACATGCGAAAAAAGCAGAGACCTGAAACGGAAGGAATTAAAAAGGCCACATAACAAGCCTAGTGTTCCATCTCCCTGATAAATCCGCCCTGCCTGATCACATGAGGACAAGTATCATCCCATGCTTTCACCTTCCAGGCCTTCTCCTAGGCAGAATGGACGGAAATGCACCTGTGCAAAAAGAACAGACCCTCATTTGACAATAGGTATCAAGAGGGCGAAATATACCGATGGAGTCTTGCCATAATGGCACTCCATAATCCAAATTATAGCCCATCGGAAGCATGATATAGAGATAGCAGCACAGTTCTTTCTTGTCCACCCCCCACGTCTGTAGAGTTGAAGGTGCCGCTTAAGAAGAGATTCCAGCGATCAGGTGGCAACTAGTTTCAAAAATATTAATTGTTGGGGAAGGTATGTAAGGAGATCATCACAACAACCAAACAACGAGAACCATCCAACCGTTGGGCTCCACTTGAGATGCGGGAAACGTCATACAGAGGTTGTAAATAAAAGGAAGACTGTAACCTTCGTCCTCCTCGACGGGGGCTTTCCTCGGAGGAAAAGCATCGCTTTTCGTTTAGAAGCAAAGTATTTGAATCCACGCGCACTGCAACCAACGACCGGCCCGTCGATGACCAGGTTGAAGCTGGAAACACTCCATACAAGGGAGTAGCCCAAGTGCGACATACATGCAAAGACCAATCCACAAGAATGGGAGCAAACGGACTGACTGGGGGATGGTCTATCCGACACCCCTCCTTCCATGGACCAACAACTGCCTTGAAAAGAGTGGCCCGCATCTGAACCTAAATTGAGCATCAGGACATCAGGTTGAAGAAGAAGGAAGTTCGTCCCCGGGAGCCGCAGGGAGGTTTTAGGGTTACGCAAGAAACCCATCCTCCTGGAAGAATGAAGGCCTTCATATCAGTTTCTATTATTTAGTTAGGTTATAGTTTGTTACAAATTGGAGAAATCTCAAAAAAAAAAATTAAAAACAAAAGTTTTCGATGCCGTTCAAATGATTCACGTCTAAACTTTGAAAAAGATCCTCTTTATTTTATGGACAAAAGCTGTAAAGGAAAATTCAATTTTAAAATTTATCATAAAAAGATTCCAAAACATATCAATATTCCTCTAACTCCATCCACTGTTCCCAATTCGAAAACTACCTCTGAGCCTCTTAGTCGGCCAGTATCTACGCTGGATTAAGCAAGATCCTCCCAAGTATTTATCCCACTGTGACGGGGGAAAAAATCATTTAGGTTATGCATATTTCTTAAATAATTACACTTTGCTCACGCTTTGCATAGACCTTGAAAAATATGTGAGTGTATATTTTCAAAATAAAACAAAAATTTTAAACTTTAAATTTAGACTTAAAATGTACAAAACTTATGAAATTAAAGCTAAATAATTTTTTAACAAAAAGTGAAATTTTAATTTTCAAGTCAGTTATGCTGTAACAGTGGCGACAAAGTTAATACAAAACGTAAAAAAAATCCCTCTTATTTTTAGCATGTGAAGTTTTAAAATAAAATTAATAAAACTACTAATAACTTTTTAAAATTACTAATAACTTTCAAAGGCTAGAATTCCTTCGTCAAAATGGGGGAAGCAAACAGACTCAACAATATTTCTCTCTTTGGTTGGAGAGAAAATTCTTTTCCGAAATGAAGTTGAGGAATATTGCTGGAGAGCTTATTGTAGGAAGTGACTGCCATAACATTCTAACAATAATATAAATATATAGGTGAAAGATATATATAAATGGATATTTATATATAATATATATATATATATATATATATTATATATATTATAATATATAATATATATATATATAATATATATATATAATATGGCACTTTATTCCTTTTAAAAGGAAGTTCCGACCCCCGTGCAGTCCGCCGCTGAGGGCCGAGAGGGAGCCCTGACTCTGGTGATCCTACTATTTGGGCATATTTTAAATCTTGGGTATTATCCGTTTAGTTAAAAAAAAAAAAAAAATTGTATTGGAAACCTCATATCGCGAACTAATGCCTTGAATATAATAAAAAAAAAAAAGAAAATTGATTTACATTGTTCGTTCGAATTAATATTGTTAACAAAATACCTTTTAAAGGACAAGTTCCTATTATATATATATGAGTATAGTATGTACATTATAAATATAATATATCACGTTGCAAAGGTAGCTAACATTTAGATGGTGTTAAACGGACCCTATATCAAGTGTACCTAGTTCCTTTCCTTGTGGTAGAATATTATATAAAATGAAATAATAATATACGGGGGATAATATATATATATAATATACATAATAATATATATATATATATAATATATATATAATATAATATATATCACTGGTGTGACAGTGACAGCTCATTTAAAGTGAGCCTTTTGATTTCATCAGCAAGTTAAATCTAAATTCAATGTTGTTTCTTTCCATAAATAGTAAATAGAGACGTTTAAAGGAATTAATTAAGATGGGGATGAAGAAGGAGACTCGAAATCTCAAAATATTAAAGAATTTATAAAAAAAAGTAAGCGAAAAACGTTCATTTTTGCGTGAGAAGAAAAACGCATATATGATTTTAACTTAATTTAAAGTAGGATAAAAATATAAAATGGTTTCTGGGGAAAATACGCTACCCCGAATTTTTTTACGCATATAGATTCTGTGTTATACATACAAACAAGACACACATGTCATGAAACTTGAACTTTAGAGAATCAGTAAATCGCAATTCTAAACCATATACGGATCGAAAAATTGCAGCATAAACTCAAACTTAACCTATATGGATCGGACGATGCAGTAAATTTCGACGATCTACTTTGCCCGTAACCAATGTTTCTCTTATTCTTAACGGGTAAGAGTAGATGTTTTTTTGCAACTTTACAGAAAAATATGCCGAGACGTTGTTGTGTCCCGGGCGCTGCCCAAACGTACGATGCGTAAAATAGTACAATATTATTAAATTAATTTTTTTTGTATACTAAAATTTTGCGATCCTGTTTATTTCCCACTGAAATTATTGTTAGTATACATATATATAATTGATATTATATATATATATATATTATATATATATTAATATATATATATATATATATATTATAATATATATATATATATATATATATATATATATATATATATATATATATAAATATATATATATAAAACTATAATTCTGAAAAATTTAACAAGTCAAATGACCATTTTAAATATAAACTTTATATATAGCATATGAATGACCAAACGTTTAATTTGCCATAATTGTAGTTATGAAGGGCTGATCGCTTATAATATCTTTGTCTTTCTAAAGATTTGTAAATAAAACAATTGTAAATAAATATTATTGCTAAACTTTTCGCCCGAAAAAAGGACTCATTTAAAACACCAAACCAAAACGCAATTCGGAATTCTTCCTCAGATTTCACATATCGTATTTTTATCTCCATTTAATTTATGCTAGTTTTGAAACCTTCATTTTGCTATAAAATTTGTTCTGGTTAATCCCGATATTGGAACTTGAGGCTTGCACAGAATAACGCGTCTCAACCAGTCATTTATTACCATTCATTGCAAAAGGATAAATTATCATTTAAAAAAAATTATCTTTTTAGGGGATATTCAAAATTTTAGCGATTGACACACACCTCAACTTTAATCAAATTTAATCGTTTTGAATAAATAATACAAACGGTTTCGCAATGTATTACGTTTAAATGACATATATTACTGTCAACCAAATTTTTCATCTTAAAAAATTCCAATTATTTCAAATTAAATAATATAATATATATATATATATATAATATATAATAATATAGTATATTATGATATAAATAACTAAAATATAATTAATATAATATATAAATATATAATATATATAATATATATTAATATTATATTATAATATATATTATATTATATAAATAGTAATATATATACAAATTCTTCCCCATGCCCACACTTTAATTGAAGGGCCACACTGCTTCCAGGATCACGGCTGACCGCCACTGAGGCGGTTCCACAGGTCGACGTTAGGGAAAGATATAGAGAGAAGTTCGGCGCGGGGGCGTCGAGAGACGGAGCACCCCAGCAGGAGGTAGGTGTTCCATTTGGGGAATCGTAAGGTTTGGTGCAAGTGGGGAAGAGTGAACATTGAATCTACGTTTGAAAAATACTATAATTTATATTGGCGTGAGTTTATGAGGGGTGACCTGATTCTACTCCGAGTCGGCGCGAGAGTCCATTTGGCCTTTTCTTAGGATCAGAGCGTAATTCTTCTCTGCTAGGGGAATAAGTTCTTGGGAGGGGGTAGTTTAATAAAATTTGTATATGTGTGTTTGCGGTTTTATTAGGTATGTGTTGGTTAAGATTGGGTCGATGGATATTGTTTTATTCCTTATTGGACACTTATTGGAAAGGGGATGGGTTACGCGTGATGTCTCAGAGGAATGTAAGGATTAAACCGTAACAAATCTATATGTTAGAGCGAAAATGACTACTGGAAAATATAAATAACAATAATTATAGAAACAGTTACTGTTTATGATAAATGTTAAAAAGTATAGTTACTTTCACCTGGGTGTTAAAAGTTTGCTGGAACTTTTGTTAATCGTTAACAGGGTTTTTATAGTAGAAGGCGGAGCATTTCGCGCCATAACGTGATAGAAATCGTGTCGTGAAAAGCTCCCTCCGTGGCTATACGTCTGATTAATGGTATGAGCTGGGTCGTGACTTTCTCGATCAGATTGGAAGTTGCCAAATAGTTGTAGCTGAATGTTTGCGTGCCGTTACTGACCGTTTCCAAGCGTTATATTCAACTGATATAGCATAATATAAAGAAATTCAGTAATTGCGAACTCTTTGATTAATAGTAACGTGAGTTAGTATTCATTGTATAGTGTTATATAATAATGTAGGTTTGTTCGTATTCTATTTGTACATTTAATTATTTCTTTAGTTTCATGTTACAGCTGAATATTTTAGTTTATTATTGAGCAGATTCGGTGAAACTATATATAATATATAATATCACATTAATTATAAATTACGAGTGATTTAGTATGAATAGTAATTATAATTAACAAGTAATCGAATAAATATTTTTAAATTTACATCCGGCGTGGTATCATCGGTAATAATCCGTAGGTGTGCTGAGAGAATTTATGTGTAATTGTAAGGTTGTAACTTAGAACTTTTGAGCTGGTGAATAAGGAGAGGAGATTTAGTTCACTTTTGTCGAGAAGGGATTGGATGAGAAACTTGGTTGGCGAAGTGTGGTGGGATCATACGGGGAGATTTTTCTGGATTGAGATACATGAGTCTCCCATCCATCTCTAGTGTGTTGGATGAATTAGAAAAAATAGTAAAGATTAGGTTTACGGTCTTTGCAATCGACGCATGTGAGTGTGCGAAGAGTGTTTACTCGTAGGTTGTATTATATGTTATGTTATAGAGGATTGGTGGTGGTGTGTTAGTGCAAAACACCTGTGATTTTAATTCTGAGGGCTCTTGTGATTTGAAGAGATTGTTTGAAAAAAGTTTTATTTTGTCTTGTTCGTATTAATTATTAGTAGTAGCTGGGAACCATTTAGAGCTATTGTGTCGAGGAGCATTAGTTTATAGGTTTATGTTTGCATTTAAGTATATTTTTATGTTTGTTTATAGGTTGTGATGAGAGTGTTGTCTTTGTCTTACTCTCCGCTTATGGATTATAGTTTTGTGTATGTGTATATAGTATATGGAAAGAGGTTTCGGAGTTGGAAACGTGTGTTTGGTTTAACAGTTTTCGGTGAAGTTAAGTCTCACTGTTGAAGTTTTTCTTGAGGTTCTCGGATCTGTGGGGAAGTAGAAATTCAAGTCTATTACAGCCAAGAGTGGCCTTTGTGTTAGGTTAAAGTCCTGGAAAGGAATAATTTTTTGGTTGGATGTGTTGTGTATAAATGGAAAGATGGGTAGTTTGTTTACAGGGCTGATTTATTTGGGAATGTTGAGGAGAGATAGGTAAAAGGATATGATGACGGATACAGTGGATTAGAAAGGGTTATGGAGGCAACTAAGGGGGGACTTGCGGTCATTCTGTTGGATGGAGAGTAACCAATTTTCTAATAAAATATAGAGTATTTCTTGAGGTATGTTGTTGCTCGCTAATGATTACGTTCTGCCGTCTGGAGTGTTGGAATAAGGTTGGTGTCGTCTAGCTTAAGTAATAAGTTTGGTGGGTGGTAATGTGAGCGAGGTTATCTGTCATTGAAAAAGTATGATTAGAACTCAATGGTGAGAGAGAAATGGCTCCCTTGTGTGGACTTCTCAGTTTATATAAAGTTGAAGAATGTGAGAGAGGTATTATTTTGTATTGTGTGTTATAAGACTTTTGCACAAACACGGGGTTGGTTGATGTGGAAATGTGGAAAGCCATTTTTCGTTCATTATCTTCAAATAGGGGGAAATGGAGGATTTTCTTATAATAGAGTGGATGTGTGTGGGATCGTGTTGTGCGTATTTATCATGCATTTGGTTAATTTCTATTTGTCAGTGAGTATAGACTCTATTCTGTGAGGCCAAATTAAGGAATCAGTTCAAAGTAGAGTTTGGTAAACTTTAAGTTTAATGGTTAACGTTTTATTCGTTGTTAAGGTTGATGTGAACCATATAGAAGGTCATTGTCTTGGTGTACATCATTATTTTCCCTTCCGGTTTCACTGTAAACGATATCGTGTAGGCTTTATTGAATGTGGAAACTTTGTACGCTAGCAATACTTCGTGCCTTGTATGATAATTAACACAATGTTGAATGATAAATTTTAGTTTAGAAAATGATTAGCCCTAATGTTAGTCATGTAAAATTGTAACATCGTCATGTTATTTGGATTAAAAGATTAGTTAGCTGACAAATTAGATCTAGGATATAGGTTAAACGTATTTGCATGGCATATTGTAGTTATCTTACTGGTATGTTAAGTGGTGAGACTTGTGTAATTGGTTTGGATTTATTCCTTGCTTTAAATGAGATATTTTTGACGAATTGTGTACGAGTTTGTATGTGCACTTGCGTACATATTATTTTTCTATAGTATTCAGGTTTGATCTACTTAGATGGTAGGCTTTATTAATGTGAAAAAACTTGTTCCTTGGCAATCTTTTACCAATTACATATTATTATGTTGACTCAAATGTCGAAGTCTGTATGATTTATGATAATTACAACGAACGGCTTGATATAATAGTGTGGTGATATATGGTTTGAGAGATTGTATTTAAGCCGTTTAATTAAAATAGGTGTTGTTGTTGTCCTCGAGTAGATGGTGAGGGCTGTGAGTCGTAATGGTTGCTTTGAAATTAATGTTGCCAGTCTATAAGTAATTATTACTTTAGATATATAATTTTTTCTGAATTAATATAATAAGTGATTAAATACTTTTTTTAAGATTAAATTCTTTATAAAGAAATAAAAATAAAAAAAAAAAATAAAAAAATAAAAAATAAAAAAAAAAAAAAAAAAAAAAAAAAAAAAAAAAAAAAAAAAAAAAAATAAAAAAAAAAAATAAAAATAAAAAAATAAAAAAAAAAAAAAAAAGTTAGAAAAATAAATTTAAATAAAAAATAATAAAAAAAAAAAAAATAAAAAAAAAAAAAAAAAAAAAAAAAAAAAAAAAAAAATAAAAAAATAAAAAAACAAATAAAAAAAATAAAAAAAAATAAATAATAAAAATAAATAAATAAAAAAAAATATAAATAATAATTAAAGAAAAAAATAATAATAAATTATAAATAAATATAAATTATAAAGGTTTAAGTGATAGGGCTAAGCGTGTTACTGATTTAGCAGTTGAGTGAAGAGATATAGACGATAATCGTTAAGATCTTAGCTTTCATCTGGCTGTTTCAAATCGTGGATATATCGATGTATACGTATAAGACTAGTTACGTACCATGTGTTGTAAGAGATAGGTTCTGTTTCACAATAATGGGTCTCGTCTAAGTGTGATGTTCCACTACTAACATAACGATTAGCTCTCGTCTCACAAATTTAATCTACTCTTTATTTGAACTAGCTCTAGAACACAGACTCTTGTGTCTTATCATTGTTAGAGCCTGGACCTATTCTGATCAATTTCACTACTTGTATTATGAGCTCATTACTATCAAATGAGGTGGAGTCTTTTGTCCTCACAGATTCAGCTTCTATTTCTCTCATGTATGAATTGCCGTGTTACCATATGTTAAATGGTGAATGATTAACCATAATAAAAGATACTAGATAGAATTATCACTAGTTATTAGCACATATAGAAAAAAAAAAACAATTTCTTTTAATTTCTGAGGAAAGTGAGTTGACATATAGCGCGAAAAATGCGTCTTATTCAAATTATCACTGCACTCATAAAGATGCTAACCTCAATGCACATTGTGTCTCGAGTTATAGAGAGAGTGTGAAGAATCATTATTCTTTGTTCTGTAGCTAATTTTATCTGTTAGAGAACTATATCTTATATAAGGACTTGATCTCAAAAGAAGACATCAAAGTAGTTAGAATTAATATTTATCTTTTAAAGTGGATATGTTTATGTAGTGAGTAAATGGTTCTGAACTTTTAGGTCTCATAAGTATTAGTATATAGCAAACTCAGATCATATAACTGTTGTATGTAATATCATATAGTCGTATGAGTTACAAGAGCATATACGAAAAATATTTTATCCGTATGTTATATATTGTTTTCTAGTTCTCATTATGATGTAATACATACAGAAGGGAAAATATATAAACAATTATTAATCAATAGTCAATAAGAGATCAATATAACCCAAGGATATTTGATTCAGCAAGCTGTCTGACTAGAATAAGGAAGTCACGCAGAATGAATGAGGAACTAGCTCGACAGACTGTTACACTTCATCTATCTTTAAAACTCTAAATGAAATAGAATTTCAAATAGGCATTTCGAGAGAGTAATGAATTACTGCAACTGATCAAGTGTCTAAGATCGCAATAGGTTCTAGTCCTGATACTACATAGGAAGTAATTTTGATTTTCTATGAATTTTAGTTATTATTTCATCTTTTATCAAACTTAACATATTTTAGTAAAAATTTGACATATTAATACTCTCAGAGCTTATATGACATAGTCTATAGACTCACTATGACTTAGTATGGGTCTGTAGGAAGTATCGGTCGTTTTGTGAGATAAGATGAGTATTTTCTCAAATCTCGTTCTTATTGTGATATTTTTTTCCATGGCTTCTATATCAAAAAAAGCTTTCATAGTCGGTCTATATTGTAAATACGTATAATTACCAATTTTGCAGTGGACCAATGAAATATATTTTCTGACTTCTCCATTTCTAACTCAGAAAGAACTCAATATTACTCTTATGCCTTACCATTCAGTTTGCCTACCATAGGAATCTAGAGAGGTTTTCTTCGAAAAGAATAATGATATTAGTGAATATGTGCTAGAATATACTAGCTTAATATATGATTTGTTATCCGTATAAAAACAATAAATATGATTAAAAATAATTATAGTAAATTAAAAATATTTAAAAACTCTAAAAATTATCCAAAAATATATAGTAATACAATGATTGACAATGGTTTAAACAAAATCTTAATGGACTTAAGTGCAAGTGTTTGAAGATAAGTGAGTTGAGGAATCTGTTTCAGTCACAGGAAGCATTAAATAGAGTTAGGATTATTAATAAGTATTTATCAGGTAATAATAATCAACAAACTAAGTCTAATGATCATGTTTCTGATGTCAAAAGTCAAGGTGTTAGGAGTAGAAATTCAATACTGTATAAGATTTTACACCTGTATTTATAAATACTATAATAATCCTTTTGATTTATTATTTTATTTTTCTGATGTATAGGTTTCGTCGTTCTATGTCTAAAGATTTCAGTTTGAAGGGCTTAGTGACTACTTCCTGATATTCCACAAAATGCTATCTAGTGATTCTCATATTTCACTTGATCCTTGTTCCATAAGTAATGGTGAAAATGAAGGTCATATTCATGAGTATTGAATTTCAGTAAATTTTCATGACTATTTACTTCGTCAGGATTCTTTTCATATAAGTTTACTGCATTGCTTGAGATTAGGGGTGGGGTCCCTCCCCTTCGGGGGAACCCAGTGGGTATAACTAGTAACTTACGTATTATACACTGAAGGTTATGTTACTATATACATCTACTCAAGATCTCATTATCTCCAATAATTATTATAAACGTACTCGAGACTCTATAATTCTCAAGTAAGCTAGTTTTAGGCTGGCAATCAAATAGTCGGTGACAGAGTCTGAACGGATGCGTAAAAAAGATAAAAGAGCTAACCACGGGGTAAGTGACTAAAAGTCGTGAGTGAAGGCGTAAAATAAAAACGATTCCCTTACAGAGATCGTTTTTTACGCACTCTGACTATCATCGATTCTCTTCGGAAATCGAATCTTCGTACTGATACTCGTAGAGCCGGTATATATGATTATTACTGAGATATCGGAGTCTCTCGTAGCTAAGTGGATCGGAGTTACGTGTATATAAGTTTCAGCTATAAGTTACTCACGTGATAATTATCTCGAGAGTTCTCTTCGTAGTCTCGAGTGAGCAAGATCTGGGGCTGGATATTAACAGCGTCCGCTCTAAGCCACGGCGATTTATGCCTTTTCAGTACTCATGAGTCCGTATTCACACACTCACACTGTGATCACGCGATCCAACACCCAGCGCAACTTGTGTAAAAACACGTTTCCTTATACTAGTGAAATCGTATTTTTCGAAATCTCGTATATGTAAATAATAATTAATAATAATAATGTAGATATTAGTGTTATAATATTAGTCGGCACGCTATAGCTAATCATGATCTTGATGTCTTGAGTCTCGGTATTCATAACAGTAACTACTTCTCTCACTGAGTCATTAGTGTTATATGATATCCTCCAATGATGCATCTCGGTTACGCTCATAACGTTTTGATTAGGTACTATAACTAACTCACTGTGATGATCAAGCAACTAAATGAGCTATTAAGCGCTTATATCGGCGTCCTACACTCACTCAGGGTAGTGAACTCACTCACCCCTACCTCTATATACATCACTATACAGACTTTGAGAAATTCTACACGGGATTTCGTCCTTACCCATATATACATTATATTCAATAAGTTAACTGAACTTTAATTATACTCTTATATCTCACGTTTCCATTCTCACCAAAGCTGGTACGCCTAAAAACCATTCCCTGCGCGTGTCAGAGTGGTCATACTTTGTGCTCGAAACACATAAACATACCCACTTGACCATAACAAACGGCCTCACTCATCACTAGATCATTCCTAAGGGTACTGAATAATGTTCCTAGGATATATGCTCTGTAGGTATTAATGAAGTTAGATGACAGTATGTGAAATAGTGTAAATAAGTGGTGATATGTTTTCTGATTGACCTGATTAGAGTATATTGTGACATGATTAAATTTGTTAGTGGTACTGGTTGTAAGGTGTGAATCTATGTTTTTCATTTAGATATTTTGAGTGAGTGGAATGATTATAATTGTAAATTCTGTCACCTACTAACCACCAGTAATTTAAATTTGAGCCAATATATAATATATTATATAAGCAATCATAAATTAAATAATCATTAATATAATATATATATTATCTAATAATATATTAATATATATATAATATATATATATATATATAAAAATTATATATATATATATATATATATATATATAATATTATATTAATTAATATATATATATATATATATTATATTATATATAATTAATATATATATATATTAATATATATTATTATTATTAATATAATAATATATTAATATATATTTAATATTATATATTATTAATTATAATATATATTTATAGAGAAGAGAGCTTATTAATAGCACATTTTTGATATTAGAGATAAGAGAGAGAGATTATAGAGATAGATGAAAGAAGATATAGATAGGATAGTATAGATTATATATATATATATATATATATATATATTATATATATAATAATATAGTGTATAAAGTCCTATAGCTACCAACCTGATATAATGTAAAACTTTTTCTAATTAACTTAAAACCAAGGAATTGGTTATCAACTATCAAATTTTCATTTTCCAATATGACATATGAATATACAGGTACATATTAAATACTTATTCTCGAGAAATATAGGATTAAAAAAATATATTAATGCAATCAGAGGATTTATAGCTACTATTACAAATGTTCTTTTCTCTGGCTATTACTAAATAATAACCAATCCAATTTTATATAGGCCTATATGAGGAGCATAAAGATTTTAGGTTAGGAAAGGTGATTCAACTTTATTAGATGCGTTCCAGAAGTTATATATATATATATATATGTTAAGAAATGATAAATTTCAAAGTAATATAGACAAAAGATAAAGAAAATTAATTAATCTTTTTGAAGAAAAAAAAATGTTCGGCTAATGTGATATTTCAGAACCCAGAAAAAGCATAAATAACAGTCTTAGGGTATCACATATACATGCCATAATTAATTTCATTATATGTATGGTTGAATAACAAATGCAGGAAAAGGTATTATAATAATAATAATAATAATAATAATAATAATAATAATAATAATAATAATAATAAAAATAATAATAATAATAATAATAATAATAATAATAATAATAATAATAATAATAATAAAAAATCACATGAAGCCAGTCTATTAGATCTCACCTCTTTCTCTCGAGTAACAGAACATTTAACATTTTCGGTTTTATTGTTGACCATTTTAAGTGGCTTAACTTTAGAAATTAATACAGTTTCTTGTGGTGAATTTTTAACTTTCTCAGAGGAAAAACTGCCAATGTGTGAATACCATCTCAGCAAGTTTGGTAAATCTGTTGAAACTTCTTTTTTGGCAATATTATTGAATGTCACAAAATCAGATTCTGAGAGTGTATAACCCTCAATATAACTTTGATCTTGTAATATTTTATCTAAGTTACGTTAAATCCAATAGGGCCAAATTTAAATATGAATCTTAATAATGAGGAATATCCTTATCAAATGTTTCATATCTAGTTTAAATGTACCTTTGATATAAAATATATATATATATATATTATATATATATATAGGTATAATATATATATATATATAAATATAGAATATATAAATATATGAAGATATATATATATATATATATAAAAATATGGCCTATATAAATCAGCACCATCACATGACTAAAGACGTTTTTGATTTTGCACTTATGCTTACAAAATTTAGGATTTTGCTCAAGTTGCATTCCATTTTGTCAAATTAAGCACAAATTTATGAAATTATGCTCACCAAACGTAAGAAATTTCCTAAATTTTTAAGTACTATGAAGCAAATTAAGAAAAATGCTTATGGTACTGGCATGGTGGCGGTCTATTAAGGTCGTTGATTTGATGAATGTTTCAATTCATGAAATTAGCTTTAAATCTAATTTCTTCCAAATCGATACACTTCATCACAATAGTTGATCAATTATTTGTAATAACCATTTGTTATTTTTTTTATTTGTTTATCAAGCCACGTGCAGATCGCGATTACACAAGCAGACGTATGATGAAGAGAAAGATTAGTATGTGAAACAGAGACGTTTGATTAGGTGACGCCGAATTCATGCTAAAACTGAGATAAAACTGAATTAGCCATTTCTTGTCGAGCGTAAGCACAAATGCAAAAGAAACGAAAAAGATTACTAGATTTTTAAAGAGCAAATTCATATACAGTCCATATTAAATGCAGTATTGTCCTGCCAAATCTTAACAACATGTTATTTTGTTGTTTTATCGTTGTATCAATGGCAATATAAAATAATAGTGAAATTGACCCTTTCCTGTGTTAAATCAAAATAATAGTTAAACAGTTTGCTTGCCTGAAAAAGTTACAGCATCTGGTTTGCATGAATCAAGTAAATCTCCTTCCAACTCTACTGATTAAATGCTAGCATAGCCCAACAAACACAGTAGAAAATGAAAATTAAAGGAAGTGGGAATAAGCAAAGGGACTTGGGGAGTGTTTCAAATCAAAAATTTGTGTACAATATATGACAAGGAGCATGATGGTCAAGTATGAGATCAGAGTTAAAACAAAGAAAGGATGAGAAAATGTTGATAGGTCACACTATAAGCTCTTGATAATACAGGGACCAATAAAATCTTCATAGTAGAACACAGATAGGAGACCAGGGAGCACAGTAAGAAAATTAAGAAGGAATGCTATCTTGATATAAAAAAAGCTTTCATTTAGTAACATTGTTTGTTAATTTTGGGAATGGTTTGCCACAAGAGGTTGTCGAGTGCAACTCGATTACAACATTTAAGAAAGGAAAGGATAGGTATATATATGAATGGTTTGGGTATCATATTGTGTATTTTGACTAAGCCAAATTGGCAGGTTTTTCCTTACAGTAGTTATTAAGATTAAACTGCATGTTATGACTATAACAAAGTTATTAAAGAGCTTGTAGCGTGGTAAGCATGTACTTTATTTAGCTACAGTTTCTTTCAGTTGTAGACTTTGTGTATACAATGCTAGCTAGTTATTGACAAGCCCTAAGGTGTTTTGTGGATTTATATAAGCATGTTTGGTGATTGGTTCTATTAGGTTGAATGGACAGTCTTGATAGGCCCATGTGGCATTTTACTGTCTCTATATTTCTAATGTTAATTAGAGTAGTGTAAAAAGGTACTGTATGTGGGGGTACCTCAGAACCATTAACCTCTTAGAATCTTGTATAGATAAAAGAAACATATGACCATTCCTAGAGAGATTATAAGAAAATTCCATGAATACTAACAAAGGAAGGTTAGAGTTGCATAATTTCAAAGATGTTCCCATTATATTGAAGACAGCGAGAAAAAGATAATTCATCATTTTAATTATTCCTATGACATTCGATATCAGGAAAACTTTACGTTCAGCCAAGTCTACATTTGGCCTGCCTTTGTAACGTCCGTTTACAGTAATATTTTAACAATTTATACTCGGTTCATTCAATATTGTTCTTCACTTTTACCATCCATAAAGACTACTTTCCTAATAAGACCTATATCATTCCGAAATTTAATTTAGTTATCACTTAATATTAGATATTATCGATCTAGATGGTGTGTGTGGTCAGGTACTAGCATTAACTATATATGTGTAGTGACTATCCTGATCGATAGATAAAGAACATTGTAGGTATGAGTGATTTGGAATGTTAGTAGTTATCATTGTTCTACAGAGTATAAAAAGTTAATGTATGGATTGTTGAGTAGTGTCTATAGATACTCAAGAGTAATTAGAGGATAAAGTGAATGAAGCATGAGTAGGTAGTAATAGTTAATAGTATATTAGTGTATATAGGTCTAGGTTCAAGTTAGATGAAATTGGTGGCCCTATAGCTTAGTAGTTAAATTGACTTTAAATGTAAGTTGTATAGTATTAGAGTTTAATTAGGTTAGGTTATTATAGGTTAGGTTAGGTTAGTTATCATTGGTCTTAAAGGTTAGTGTGGTTAGTTTGGTTGGCTACGATTAGGTTTGGTTATAGAAATATATATCTTAAGTTATAAAATTATATTTTATAGTAATATTTTATATTTTTATATATATATAATGATCATAATATCCATTTATATAAGTTATATGATATACTAAATCCTATATTTCATCTATAATGCTGATGTGAAAGTATGAAAGTACCTAAGGAATAACAGTTTATCTTTGTAAGATACAATATTAGTTAAAAGTAATTGTTGGAGTTTCACTAATAAAATAATAATGATGTGAAAATTCGCTAAGGAGAACGGGCAGTAGTTAAAGTTTTCTTTATATCTATTCAATACTTTAGGGGAAAGACACTGAGAAGCAAAGGGAAAATATAAATTTATTTGAATGAGTAATAAGGAGTATTATGTCCAAAAGAGACTATTATGAAATATCTTTAGGTATACCAAAATAATATGTAAGTAAAAAATAATAAATTTAATAATTCATTATTTTCCCATATTATATTAAAAAACAAAGCAATTATAATATTAATGAAGTAAATTTCTTCAATTTCTAAGTAACTATGCCTACCTATGGTGAAGGACAGACATTGACTCTTTAATTCACCCAATCCAACCATATCATCCAAACACACCCATATGAGGAAAGGTCATAAAATTCATAATCTGCTATTGCTATATATGAAAATATATGCACATGAGGTAATTTATACTTTAATAACCGTGTTTATACTACATCTTGTATATAAGAAAAAAGAAATTTTCATAATGATAAAATTTTAGGGTTAATTGTGAGTGTAATGATAGATGCACTCAGCTCATTTGTAATTTACTGTTACGGATCTTATTGTTTTTTAAAATAGATAAGCAACATACCGTAATTGACTAATATGAGAGTAATGATTATAATTTAAAATTTAAGATAGTTTAATATCCATAATAACATCATCATGATAAGGTAAGTTGTCATTAATAATTAGATTTTTTAACACACAAGTTCCATTCGAGGTAAATATCATTAGGTACTAAACTCAATCAGCGAACTTAGAACTGAAACTAAGCTGTACTAATGCGTATCCTTCTCAAGGAATACAAAATAATATTATGTGCATTGATAAAATTGACATGTTTTGATATCCAGCCTACCTAATATATAAATATACAGTAGGGGCCCCTACAATGAAACTTTAGAAATATAATAAAAAATCCTTGTAAAATTTTTGATTTTCTTATGACTCATTCATGGAATCCAAATTGCATTTAAATAGAAAAACACCATACACACCTTTCGGTGTTTAAACTTTTGTTGATGTATATTAATAAACTTAATGCTTGTTAAATAAAGTTGATAATGCTACAAATTCTTGCGAATTTGTAGCTATTGTAAAAATATTTCTATTATTTTATTTATTATACTATTTATTTGATAGATAATAGATCAAAAATCTGTTTTGAGAAGGAAAATACTAACAAATAAAAATATATAAAAGGCTAAAAAATATAAATTGATATATACATCTTTGATATTTTAAAATTAAAAAATCCATTACTACTTAGGCAAATAAGTGATTTGCTAGGAAAAAATTTTAATCATATAAAATTTTATTACCTATGGAAGAATGATTACTTCATTCTCTCTCTTTAAAGGCTTAAAAAAATTGTTACTCTATTAAATATAAAAAAAAATTAAATAAGCAAGTTTAATAGGAAGATAAATAAAGCTATAATTTTACTAAACTGAATATTATAAATCCAAAAAATATAAAATTATAAAATTTATCTAAGAAAAATTGGTAACTTGTCCAAAAAATGTTCTATCAATAATCTCTATTGTATATTACCTTTACCATTTGAATTTAAGCTTTAACAATTTCCCCAACTAATAAATAAACTTAAGAGATCATTGAAAAATATATTTACTTAATGCTTCATAATCTATAGAAATAATATTCGCTTCTTCATCTACCTACACTATGATACATGATGGATTTAATAAATTACAAATATAAAAAAAAAAAATTAAAAGTTCTCTAACTTTTTAAATAATCCTGTGATTTTAGGTATTAGATTATAGAGAAACTTCTTAACTTTTGGATTTGCTGGACATATTTAAGTGACAATGGCAAAATTGTTTGTAAGTCATATAATTATTACCAAAGCTACCAAACATTTTAAGCTCATCATAAATCATATCATTTGATGTGACTTTAATATTAATAATAATAGTAATAATAATAATAATAATAATAATAATAATAATAATAATAAAAACAATAATAATTTCTCCAATAATTGTAGAAACTATATTAGAATGGACAAACTTTTTATCACTATCTTTTACATAAAGCTCTCAAGATGAAAAATGGTTTGTCATTGCTTGATAACAATGCAAACTGGATATTTTTAAAGCTACCATGGGTATGGCTTTGAAACCAAATATGCAGACTTTCTGAAAAATATATAATTCAGAGAGAATTTAATTAATATATATACCATATATATATATATGTCTTAAAAGGTAGGTATTAATATTTAATGCTGGTTTTGTTTTTTAAGTAATATGCAAGAATTGAAACTAGTATAATAAATTAAATCTTCTACTCTACAGCAACTTTTGGTATTTGTTCAAATAACTAGAACAGAGGCTCCAGCATCTGTTGTATACTGTAATGATCAAACCTAAGTATAGAAAAACTTTATTAGATGACTGAGCTACTATATATATATATATATATATATTAGGGATGTACCGATAGTATCGGTATCGGTATCGGCAGTATCGGCCTTTTTTGAGGGTATCAGTATCGGTTAATATGGCCGATACTTGGCCGATACTTCTTATTTTTTGGGTTAAAAATTATGAGAAACTTTCAGATTCAATAACACTATGGAACACTAAAAATGTTTTTTATTTTTTTATTGAATCTTATATATTTTTTTGACGCTGAACACAAAAATAACCTTCATTTTTTTCTATCATCCATACTTTGAGAGTTATTGCAATATTTAAGTTTTGGAATTTTTAAGGTTTGTTAATAAGCTTACCCTGTGGTACCATTGTTTTTATTTGAAGGTTTAAATTTACGAACAGTAACTTAAAAAAGACTTTTTACTTGATAAGATGAATACTAATATCTACAAAATATAAGTCAATGCTTTAATAAGCCGAAAACATGCTTACTTTGCATTTAAAAGTGCTTTGCCCATCGTGTTTTTCTCTTGTGAATCGATTTGGCTTCTCTTATCAAAACTCACATATAATTACCCATCATGGCACTATCCCAACGTCCCTGGTATCGCCTTTCCATTGTCTTAATATCTTGGTGAAATCTTTCACTATGTTATATCTTCTCATCCAAATACTGAGGTCCTCTATTTAGGGGATTTCAATGTACACAACACTTTGAATGATTGGGGTCCTCTCATACCGGATTTAGGTGGGGAGGAGGCGGAATCGTTTAGCGTTTCAACGATCTGGAGCAACTAATTAAGAGACCTACACACATTCGGATCGTCCCAGCCAGTTCTTGAACACACTTTTCCAGCCTATGTTTCACCACTAGTCCTTCTCTCTATAAATACACCACCTTCGCTCCTATTAGTAAATCTGACCACAACCTTATATCTCTTAATTTTAATACTTTCTCTCCAACAGCTCCATCCTGCCCTAAGGTTTTTTCTGGCACTTTGATCGGGCAGTGGGGGCCTTAGCGTTGCTTCCTTAACTATGGTGGAATGACTGCTTAAACTCTGGTGACCGCTTCAGCTTCTGCTGACAAGGTGGAAGCTGTAATGGATTGATGGGACCTTAGGTTCATTCCCTTCTTTGACTAAATATTTCTCTCTTCTCTCATAATCCATGGTTCGATCGTACTTGTTCTCAGGCCATTCAGGCTAGAGACAGTTGTCGATGGAAAAAATTCTCGTTTCCTATCACTCTCGCTAATTTTCATTCAGCTAGAAACCGTTGCAGGATGTTTCTTCGACCAGGCAAAGCTGGCTCATCAAGCGAGGAGTACGCTAACCTCCTTAGTTCTCCCTACTGACAAATCTTTCCTGGCCTCTTGCCAAACATCTCTAACAACTTCTGTAAATCTGCCTTTCTCTCTTATTACGTTCTGATGGTTCTGTTGCTAATTCTCCAACAGAAAGGCCAATCTCTTAGGCCTCCTATTTTCCTCTAACTCAGCCCTGGATGATTCTGGCATTCCTCTTCCTCATCCTTCTCCTCTCAAGTTTCCCTATGCTTGCCCTACTGTGATTACATTAGATCGGGTGCATGGGCTCTGAAATCTCTATGAGCGTTAGGAAGGCGGGTGGCCGGATGGCATTCTCCCGTGTTTGAGGTGTGCTTCTGTGCTGGCACCTCCCCTCGTTCAACTATATTCTCTATGTCTCAATACTAACACTTTTCATCAGTGTTGGAAGCACGCACATATCCAGCCGGTTCCGAAAAAAGGAAGCCGCTCTGATCCTACTATCGCCCAATAGCTCTCCTTGTATTCTATCTAAGATCTTTGGAAACCCTTCTCAACTCTCATTTTTTGGGTCATCTGGAGTCTCATTCACTTCTTTCCGATGTGATGCGGCTTTGGCGCTCGAGGTCTACTGGCGAGATACTTTTCCTATCTTACTGATTTACGGTTTTCCACCCTTAGGAACTAAGGGAAGACGACGCGTGGTGGCGCTTGATATATACAAAAGCATTTTGCCCGGGTATGGCACGCGTCACTGCTCTCCAAGCTGCCTTCCTTTGGGTTTTCTTCTCTTTGCTTACTTATGTCTAGTTTTCTCTCAAATCGCTCAATATCGGCTGTTGTTGATGGGGCGACTTCTCCCTCCCATTCTGTCAAAAGTGTTGTTCCTCATGGTTCTGTCTTATCTCCTACTTTATTCCTACTTTTCATTAATGATCTTCTCACCTGCACACCTAAATCCCACTCATATGCCGATGACTCGACCCTTCATTCTTCAACTCATTTCAATTCTGCTCTCTCTTTTACTTCTAAATTTCCTCGTCTTAACCTTTCAGTTCTATTCTGTAGATCTGGATAGAATTTCGAGATTGGAGTCGTCTCAACCTTGTATTTAACTCTTTAAAAACTCAATTTCTACAAATCTCCTCTCTAAGACACCTAAGTTTCCTATCTCTTTCGACGGTTCTCTCGTTTCTGCTGTCAATGTAAACGTTCCTGGGTTTTAACATAAAAACAAAAATGTCTTGGAAACCTCACATCTGGCAGTTTGTAGAAATGACCTAAAGCTAGAATTCTGTTTAGACTGAGACTTTTTCCTATTCTCAGTTACTCCAGCTATACAAGGGCCTCTTCCGCCCTTGTATGGAATACTGCTCTTATATCTAGGGAGCTCTGGTTTCACCCGGCTTTTTGGACAGGGTCAGTCAAAGGCCAAAGACTTATAAACTATTCCGTACTTTCCCACTTCTCCAGACCCTCTATCTTTGCGGTGATGTTGGTGCTTTATTTCTTTTCTATGTATCGCAGCAGCAGGTGTTCGAGAGGAACTTGCCACTCGCGTACCACCAAATTTACGCCCGCGTAGCACAAGAGGTGCTGTGTCTGCGCATGAGTTTTTGTGGATATTGGTAACTCCAGGCTAGTTCTCTGCGGTGCTTCCTTCTTTCCTACCACCTCTGTTCTGTGGAATTCTGCCATCTTCTGTGTTTCCTGCTGAGATTTAATCTCCCTCACTTCCACTGTGCTCATCCTGCGTAATTTCGATTAGTTGGTGAGCTTCTGAGACATGTAACACCCTCCTTGAATAGGGCTCCGCCAGTGAGTGGGTGGTAACCACTGTAAAAAAATATTCTTCTCATTTACATCCAGTAAATTCTCAAAAAAGTCAAATACCAGTGCAAAATAGCACCTTTATTGACACTCCTGACACCATTTTATTATAAAAATCAATGACATTTTATCAGCTGTTTTAACCAATCTGGATCTTTACAATTTCCTTAAAATCCCTGAACCACATTCAGGAATGCACACAGGCATAATTTTCAATTAATATTTTCCTTCAATTTCAAGGAATTAAGCATATTTAAGCAAGTTTCAATGAGGTCATCATCTAGAAAAGCAAAGAGAAAAAAACCTGCTAAATATATATATATATATATATATATATATATATATATATATATATATATATATATATATATATATATATATATATATATATATATATATATATATATATAAAAGTAACTACATATATTTGAGAAAACATATCTTTCATTTCTTCTTTTATATGTTATGGACTTGTTATAAAACAATTTTACTTACAGAAGGGGTGGTGAAGGTATAGGGTAGTTTTCATTATGAGGAACTGGGGTTCTGGATGAGGGAATATCTG
This sequence comes from Trachelipus rathkii, assembly GCA_015478945.1. Classification (NCBI taxonomy): domain Eukaryota; kingdom Metazoa; phylum Arthropoda; class Malacostraca; order Isopoda; family Trachelipodidae; genus Trachelipus; species Trachelipus rathkii. Next base: position 4,213 of record JABUQX010068664.1, on the reverse strand, counting down.
GGCATGGAAGAGATTGCCTTCCTTTACCTTTTCCATATTTTGTAATATTCAGAAGTGGCAGTCATCATAGTGATTCGTTGGTTCTCGCCATATTCTGGGAATAGCCAAAGGCATTGCTTTTCTTGTTCCTCTTAGCCATCTTTCTAGGGTTGTTTTACAACTTCCACATATAATGAGGTGCCCAGTGCTTATCTTAATCACCAATAGGCATACCAAAGTAGAGCCTGTACGCTATCCAATACTTGGTTTCCTTCACAATTTTGGTGGAAATGTGCTTAGAACTAGAATAATATCAACACACATAACAAAATGAATCTGCCAACGTTTTACACTGTCTACTTGCAATTTTACAAATGTTTTTTATATTATTACTAATATTCTGAAAATTATAAAAGATATTTAAGTTTGGTACCTCACCTTCAATTATATCATAGCACTAGAATGTAGTTAAACAATGGTATATATATATATATATATATATATATATATATATATATATATATATATATATATATATATATATATATATATATATATATATATATATATATATATATATATATAAGTTCTTAAGCATGCAATCCCCACAAAACATTAATGGCAACTGACTTTTACTCAGCGCGATGCCAGTAACGACCCTACAAAATGAGAAGATGCCAATAATTATTTTATGCCGTCGTAACATAAAAACGGTCGATGCTAGAGAAAAACTAAAAACATATTTGGAATCTGCATAAAAAAAACCTGTATAAAAAAAAAAACAAAAAAATCATAAGAAACCAAAAATAAATTTTTCTTTACATTGTGTAATAAACTTAGTTTCGATATATAAAAGGTTCTAATAAGGAATTCCTTGAGCTAGCTGAAACCCCACAAGAATGGCATCTCCGACGATCAACCACTTCTAGAATGCATTTTAATGGCACAACCGAGGAGCTTGCTCGCGTGACAAATAAAAAAGATTCACAGAATGGAAGCCGCCTTATCAGCAACCCCTGGCAACAGCACTGATAGTGATGATGGTGGCTTTTCAGCAAATAAACCTACTGAAGATGAAGAGGATTTGGATATGTTAGACTTTGATAAGTTCATGGCCGAAATTGAATTGACATCTCATTCACCTTCAAAGAAATCACACCAAGGAACCTCATCAAAAAAACTGAAGAGACAGTCAACAATTGGAGCAAAGATAATTCAAATTTGCAATCTGTGAGAGAGGAGTTGAGGCTCTGCGAAAACATTGAGATGATGTCTACAGAAGAGAATCCTTTCATGTGGTGGCATGAAAATGGGCCAAGGTTTCCATTATTATCAGGGCTTGCAAGCAAATATGTATCAGTTCCTCCCTATTAGTCGGAAGCGTATTTTTGATGTAGGTGGGAATGTAAACACCCAAAAAGGAACAGCCTCTACTAGTGAAAGCTTAATGTTTTTGGATCACAATTTGAGAATTTTTGAATTTGAGTATTGAATGATATCTATTTTTATCTTAAAGGAGTATATTATTATTATGTCATGTTTGCATAATAGCGTTTTTTTATTTTGTCTTTTCAGCAGATTAATTGAAGTTTCTTCTTTCATTATTTTTATTCTTTATATTGTAGCTAGTTAAAGAATCTTCTTGTAAATTGTAATAATGTTAAAACATAAAAGCTAGTAGCTAAACTTTGTTAATACTTATTGGAAAATGGAAATGGAATATTTTTTTAATAAACACAAACATAAAAAAGTTATTAATATTATATTTGCATTTATTATTGCTTTAAGATACTATTTTAATTTATAAAATAAATATACTTGGGCACAACCAAATATGAAATAAATGACTAAGTATTGGTTGTATAGGGAATGCATTCCTGAGTTGCCTAGCAGTACTCATATGTTCTATCTTATTGCTGTGTATTTATTATATTAATTAAAGTATCGGTATCAGTATCGGTATCGGTACCTAAATCTCCATCAGTATCGCTATCGGTATCGGCCTCTTTCTTCTATCTATAAATCCCTTAATATATATATATATATATATATATATATATATATATATATATATATATATATATATATATATATATATATATATATACTGTAAAATGGGGCAATTCAGTCCAGAATTTAGGGTACTCAAAATGCTAAGGTTTATGGGGACTTTATTTTTTTTTTGAATTTTTTTTTTTTATATGTTAATGTTATCCTTTAGGAGTTGAATTAGTATAATTGTATTTGTATATATAATATAGGATTAATGTTAGAAAGCCGATAAATAACGTGCTAACGATTTTTGGGGTGGGGCATACGGTCCACTTCAATTTTCACATCCCTAAGAATCCTCATTAAAGTGTTTTATTTGATAAACTATGATAAGTCAGTTTTTATTTTTAAACATAATGGTATTACAATATTATTTTAAGAGAGTTGGCAATAATAAAATGTTGGCTGCGTTTGTTTTACGTAAAACTGCAAAATCGTAAAAAAATGCCCGAACGTAAAGAATTTCCTTAATTCTGTAAGGTTGCTATTCTTTTTATTCTATATTACACAGAATTAGTATTACGTTTGGTGAGCGTTTTTACGATTTGCGATGTTTGACAAAAGCAGAGGCATAAACTCGAGCGTTTTGGGCATATTACGTTTCGTAAGCATTAATGTAAAAGCGAAAATGAAAAACTGAGCTCGGCAACATCATCATCAGGTATCCTTTGTATCCCCTGCCATGTTACTTTAGCAGTAAGTGGCCAGAACCATCTTGCTGAAAAAAATTGTACAAATTAATTGGGCCTATGTGAAAAACTTTTTACCTACCTATCTTGTAGTAAGTTTAAAAGGTATTTTAAACGCATTATATTTGGACATCTTTTGTAAAGAGTATTAAAATTTAATTTAATGAAGATCTCAGTGTGGACCGAATTACTTACATAAATTTTTAAATGTGAATTGCCCCATGTTACTAATTTTATAATAAACATATTTATCTCTTGCCTGAATAACTCCAACGATTGCATTAAGGTTATGAACTATTTTAAGTACTATATCTTGGTACACCAATAATGTAGTACAATTATTTTAACCTGTATGATTCTTAGCAATAAGCCTAAAAATTTACCCGATTTTATAGTGCTCAGGAAAAAAAAAAAAATCAAAATTAATGGACTTAAATTAAAGGTTTCATAAAATAATACCTAAGACATAAAACAACATTATTTTACATCTTTAAAGATATGGCATTTTACATTGTAAAGGCTATTTTGTACCACTGGACCGAAAATTGCCCCATTTACGATATATATATATATATATATATATATATATATATATATATATATATATATATATATATATATATATATATATATATATATATATATGCTTAATATTAGATAGACTGACAGATTTGGTATTAAACTCCAGGTTGTCAGAATTTGTCCATTTTATTAAAATTTGTCCTTGGTTCCCAGAATTTGTCCTTTTTATTCAAAGTGATCTTGCGGACAGCTTCTGGAATTATGCCAGAAGCCTGCCATAACAATTTTCTTAAAACCTTAATTAACTTTCGACTTAGAAGAACACAGTCTCAATCTGTCTGTCAGGCTATCTAATACTAGAAGCCATATATATATATATATCTATATCTATATCTCTTTATATATTTATTTATATATAAATATATATATATATATATATATATATATATATATATATATATATATATATATATCTTCAACCAGGAAGGACTTGCATCATATCAGTCAGACCCATGAAATGTCCTTAGTAACACAGGCTAACAACTAATTGGCTGATTGGTCAGGCCTATCACGGATGAGTGAAAGTTTCCCATTAACAGCAGAAGCATGATGCCAATGTAATCATTAGCATCTGAGTGGGATAAAGGTTAATAAAAGAACAAGCTCCACATTCTCTCAATTCAGCCAGTCTCAAACCCTGGGCCACCAGCTTTAACTGGAACATATCTACAGGCACTCCTATATGTATATATATATATATACATATAATATATATATATATATATATATATATATATATATATATATATATATATATATATATATATATATATATATATATATATATATATATACGAGTATATATATATATATATATATATATATATATATATATAATATATATATATATATATATATATATATATATATATATATATATATATATATATAATATATATATATACCGTGTA
>JABUQX010068663.1:32500-35799 GCA_015478945.1 Trachelipus rathkii | reverse complement strand
TTTGAATAAGCAGTTAAACAGCAGAAGGCGTTTTAATTGAACGAAATAATGACTTGGTATCCTTGGGAAATGCCGCATTTGAACATGTACCAAGCTTTTACAAATGGGTGGACGAGAAGGTTGGTAACTGTCAAATCTCTATTTAGAACGTAAATTATCAGGTCCAAAAGATAAATTTGTGAGTATTGTGTTACAAAATATATAATTATATATATAATATATATATTATATATATATATATATATATATATATATATATATATATATATATATATATATATTATATAAAAATATAATATATATATATATTAGCAACAGAATTTGAACAATTAGAATATTTAGCTTTATAAAATGTTTGTATTTATTTATAATAGCAACAATGATATACTGGATTCTAGTCAAGCAGTGGTATAAATTACCTAACTATTTAGCTTAGTTTATATCCTTAATTGATTCATATTACCATCAGCTGTCGAACTGGCTGAAATGAAAGGTCATCATGATGTAGAAAACCTGAAGAAGTTACACATGCAGTGGTTGCTTGACACTCATCAAGAAGGTCATGCTGGTGAAATTAAGGAGAAAGAAGGAAATCCATTGGGCGCCATTAGTCTTTATTTGTCGGCGGGAAGACCTGCAAAAGCAGCAACGTAAGAGATACACACCCTTATGTTGATAGAACTTAAAATTTTTATCTCAGTAACTCAGGGGTATTTTATTAGTTTAAAAATCAAATGTATTCGAAACCAAAAAAAAAATGTAATACAAATTTTATTCGTATTGTTCAGTTAATATTAAATTTGAGGACAGTGTTTAAGATGATTCCATCACTTGCCAATCAGTATCCTCACATGTTCCCGTCACCCATTTGTTTAAAATATTTTAGTGTTCAATAGGTTATTACAATACAAAGAATTTATATTAAACTACTCATCATCATATTTTCTAATTCAAAATAATATCCTTTGTTATAGTATCATTGCTACCAACATAGATCTCCAAAATGATTCAGAATTAGTATCCACTGTTGCTGATGCTCTTCTTAAGGCAGAACTATTCGAAAGAGCTGGTGAACTCTATGAAAAAGTCGGACTTTCCAGGGAAGCTTTGCAGAGCTATAGGAAAGGAAATGTTTATTCAAGAGCTGTTGAGTTAGCCAGATATCAGTTTCCTAATGGTAACAACCAAAAAAAGAATATAATAATATATATATATATATATATATATATATATATATATAATATATATATATATATATATAATATATATATATAAGTTACTATATTAATAATATATATATTATATATATATATATATATATAATAGTATATATTATATATATATTATTATATACATATACATATATAGTATATATATATTATATATATATATAATATATATATATTATAATTATTAAATATATATATATATATATATATATATATATCATATATATATATATATTATAGTATAATATATATATATATTATATATTATATTATATATAGTCGTAAATTGCACTTCTTATTCTTCCACTGCACAAGGTAGTTGTTGAAGTCTTTAAGTTCCCACATAATATTAATTTACAATGTAGAATCTAAATACACAGGACATTAACTCATGCAGCTTATTCTCTGTTAGGGGTGGCCTTCTTTTTGCTTACAGAATCTTTGTATGACGCTAGCAGCTCGAGGCTAGGGTGAACTACGGAATATAAGTCGTTAGAACTCTTTTACAATTATCTCTTTAATGGAAAGAGTGAAAACAACTTCATATTTTGGTTAATTTTTATTTAACATATCTTTAAATATATATAAACCAAGTCGCCTGACCGTAAGGTTAGTTTCATTAGCTTTTTTACATATATCAGTTTATCTCGTCGCAAACCATATCTGAGGAGAGAGGTTCTACGAAAATAGATAAAAAATGGCTCAAGACAGGATTAGGGCGGGAAGGTTTAAACATTTATTTTTATCGATATATAATAAACAAAAATTATGCACCAATTTAACTAATAGTTTATATAAATAAAAATTATTATCATAAAATAAAATAAATTAAAAATATATATATAATATATATAATTAATATATATATTTATATATATATATATATATATATATATATATATATATATATATATATACTAAATATATATAATTATATATAGTATATATATATATCTACAAATAAATGTCATATTTATAACATAATAATATATATATATATATAATTATATATTATATAATATATCACATATATATAGTATATATATATATATATATATATATTATATATAATATTATATATATATAATATACTATATATAATATTATAATTTTATATATATATAAATATTTATATATTTTATATATATAATATAGTATATACATATATTATATATAGTATATATAATATATATAATATATATATATATATATATAATAGTATATATTATATTAATATTAATATTATATATAATATACAGAGGTGGGTCCGACTGCGAGAGATATGGGCGAGAATGAACTTGTTCAGCAAACAACCTACGCACAGCCAATAAGGTCATTACATCGAAGCCTGGACCACCAATCTCAAGGCTTGGAAGCAGGCCATAGCGGCGAATCGGCATTGGAAGGAAAGCAACCAAAATCTGCGACGGTAGGCCATGCAGGTTTCTTTTCCTCTATCTATCCATCTTTAATATCATTCTATCTATCTATTCTATCTTATCTATCTATCTATCTATTATCTATTATCTATCTATCTGTCTATCTATCTATCTTACTTTTTCATTTCTATCTATCTATTTACTATCTTTCTATCTATCGTATCTATCTATCTTATCTATCTTTCTATCTATCTATGTATCTATCTTTCCATTATCGAAGTATGTTTATTATTATTATTTATTATTACAATTATTATTTTGATTTATATTATATTTATTTATTATTATTAATATTATTATTATTATTATTTATTATTATAATTAAATATATAATATTTATCTATATTATTATTTATTGTTATTCATTATTATTATTTATTATATTATTTTATTATTATTATTTTATTTTATTATATTATATTATTATTATTCATTATATTATTATTATTATTATTATTCATATATGATTATTATTATTTTTTATGATATTCGTGTTTTTGAGGCTCTCCCTCTACTTTTATCAAATTCTAAAGGGGAAAACAATAATGTCTTTAAATTGCCAATTAATAATAAAATACAATTCAATTTGTTTTGATCACCAGGATCAGCACATTAATTTTACTCATAATAA
>JABUQX010068663.1:7500-27500 GCA_015478945.1 Trachelipus rathkii | reverse complement strand
GTACTTCAATTTCTTTTACGTAATAACAGTTCTCTCCAAAACTAATATATAAACACACAATATTTCACATCAAAGGCAGTATTTAGTCTTTAAATGTTATTTGTCGTTATTTATAACAGATTTTTCACTCTTGTACTATCGAAAATATTTCAATTTCAGAATGATAAAGTCTAGTAAAGCAAATATCATCCTGAACTTGCGTGCACGTCAACAGCACATGCCATTTGCTATTGAAATGGAGCAAAGAAAACAATTACAGAGAAAGCTGAAAAGCATTATATAGCTGCTGGAGATTGGAAGGCTGCTGTTAACATGTATAGAACTGTCGACATGTGGGAGGAGGCTGCATAGGGTAAGCTATAAATTCAATTTTAAGGTACAAAACAGTAAATTTGAGCTTCATAGCGTTATGAAAGTTTTGTTATTTATTTTAATAAACTATTCTATCTTTAAAACTCATGAACTAACGATTATATCTATAATGATTATTCCATGTTCTGTTCTACAGGTTGCTAAGGACGAAGGAGGTTCAGGAGCCTCAAAACAAGTGGCATTCCTCTGGGCAAGAACCTTACGTGGAGAAGCTGCAGTTAAGCTTCTTAATAAGTTTGGTATTTTGGAACAGTGTATTGACTACTGTTGCGAAAACTTGCAGGTGAATAACAACTATTTTTAATGGCTGTTGCTAAAAGAAACGTGTAGCTTTGAAATTGATCTTAATTTGTTTCGTTTGGATGTGCATTTGATAGTAACTTAGCAACTTCTCATTTCAAGGTTTTCTATTACAGTTTGACTTTGCTTTTGAACTGGCAAGAACTGCAATGAAGCAAAAAGTTCCCGAAATCCACTACAAATACGCAATGGCATTAGAAGACGATGGAAAATATACTGAAGCTGAAGAACAATTCATAAAGCAGGAAAACCAAAGAGCTGTTCTTATGTTAGTCCATCACTGCTTTGAAATAAAGTATCAAATCTGTTTACAATATTTCTAATTGTCTACGTAAATTACGATGTAAATTTAATTTTATTTTTATTTTTTTTGAAGTATAAGGTTTTCAGACAAAGTTAAAGTGCTCAGAGGGTAGCCGAAACTCATGATTCCGAATCAGTCGCTGATGTTCCTCGTGGTTCAAGCAAAAGTAGCATTTCACATGAACAGAGTTATCCAAAGAAGCAGAAGCCTTGCTTTTAAGGGCTCAGAGGCCAGAAATTAGCCATTAAATTTTATAGGGTTTGTATTCTTATATTTCATCTCTGATATTAAAAATTAAGTTAATTCCAAGCAATATCGGAAAACTAACGAATTTAAAAATTAATTGAAATACTTTTATCATTTGAAATTCTTGTTTTAGATTATTATTTTTGTTGTATTTGTTTCTAATAATAGCCAAACTTTGTGGGCAAGTCGACATTAATGAGATTAGATATTTAATAGCTGCATCTGGAAAGAGATGAATGGAAAGGATGAAGGAAGAGAAATGTACGAAAAACTACAAATGCAAAAAAAATGTTGTGATAAAGAAATAGTTCAGAGCCAAGAAGATTGTTTCTGTGTGGAAAGCAAAAAAAAAAAAAAATAATAATAGGGGGCTTTTTTTTAAATAAGATTTAAAATTAAAAGCTAAAGTAAGATAGATTCGTTTGAGAGCGCACGCATCCACACACAAATACCTACACACTACACACGCAAATACATACACACAATTGAAATCGTTAGATCTTGGAGACTATTATATAACGATAAAAATTAATCTTGAACAACTGAATGAAATCTTTTAACGAATAATTATAATTTCTTTCAAGTGAAAATTATTTATTAATTATTATTATTATTATTATTATTATTATTATTATTATTATTATTATTATTATTATTATTATTATTATTATTATTATTATTATTATTATAAAAAGAAATTACGCTCTCTTATTGAAACTGGATAATTAATTGCACGTATTAGTTTATGTCAAATTTAGCAGTAAGTAGTTTTTGAGATAATACTGTCATATAACCTACTTCACTAATTGATTTAAATTTCGCAGGATGTTGACCACACTGGGGAGAAGCTTTGAGAGTTTGCAAAGAAGTACCTTCCACATAAACTAAACGCCTCCAAGACGAGTATGATAAGGCGGTAATTACAGAAGGGCTCTAACCGACGCCCAAGACTTCTTTGATCAAGCTAAGCAGTGGGAGGAATCAGGGGAATACGCTAGAGCTGTCGACTCGGCTACGCAAAGGTGTTTTACATTGTCATTTTTTTGTGAGTTTTTTACTGTATATATTTATCTAGAGAACACAACCTCTACCATCTTTGTCAGTTTGATGTTATTATAATAATTGTTCCTTCATCATCGTTCATTACATTCGCAATTTACTTCATCGTTTTCTATATATTTATATTCTGGCTGTATAATAATTTTTATAGTCTAATTTAAATAATCGCCACACTCTACAAGAACGATTAATATTTTCAGGTAACAAACCCTCAAATTGACTCCTGATGTAGCTGTTTTAGAAAAAGCCTGGATTAAAGCTGGGGACTGGCGGAAAAGACATTTTACCGGAGGCCTGAAAATCAGAATGCTGGCAAAGAGATTGGGTAGGCAATAAAGAGAGGGAGTTTAAAAGTTTTTAACAAGTTTATAAGGGCAGTACAATGAGTTGTCTGCGCTTTAAAAGTTTAGTTTTCCCTAAGACTTGGGCATAGAAAACAACAAACTAGAGTTCGGGTCACGGAGAATAAATTTTCTTGTCGACGGAAAATTAGACAATTCCGCGCGCGACCTAGGTGGCGAAAAAACACGGGTTTGGCAGGCTCTCAACTGGAATAGAGTTGGTCGCGATCAAACTTTGGTTATTTTGCCTGGGTCTCTTTAAGAGCCCACTTGGCGGCAAATTGACCAAAGCACCTCTCTCTCAAGAAAACCTAATAAACTTCAATCATTTTCATGCTTTTGAAACCATCTCCCCAAAGATTATACATAGATACCAAAACCAAATCATCAGATTTCTAGATTTCTCTTAAAATTGTTTCTGAATATTTACTATATACTTAAGCTAAATTAGATTTAATGTCTTCTACGATTACTTTATACATTTCGCCAATTTTTTCTTACTCAGGGCCACAACTCATGTCAATGAAACGATACATTGGAGCTGCTCAGATTTTCATTGGTGGGAGAACAAAATCACCAGATGCTCATCGATGCCTCATTGCTGCTAGAGAGGTGGAGCAAGGCTAGGAAAGTTTGCTCAGGAATTAGAACAAGGTAATTATTATTATTATTATTATTATTATTATATTATTATTAATTATTATTATTATTATTATTATTATTATTATTATTATTATTATTATTATTATTATTATTATTATTATTATTATTATTATTATTATTATTATTATTATTATTAAAATCGATAAATATTTTAAAGGTACGAGACTTATGTTGTAACAGGACATCAAAAGGTTTTGAAAGAAAAAAGGAGACACAGCGACGGATTGGAGAAATTCGACATCACGAGCGCCCTTGATGTTCCATCGCAAAAAAGGGCAATGGTTCAACTGGTTGAAAAGCAGCTAAACATGGTCCGGAGTTATTAAGAACAAAATATTTGGCAACTTAAACGCTGCGGGAACACCTCATAAAGGTTATTATTAATAAACTTAACATCACATTTATTCAGACACAGAAAAACACATGAAATCGACGTTTTAGGGAATCAGAAAAAAATTGCAGTTTGCTTTTAGTTTGGGTGGCTAAATTCGCCTGCAAAACCGAAAATTATGACCATTTGTAGTTTTGGGCTTAGCGTGAAAAATTCCAATAGAACCAAATCAAAACAAGCCCTTTCAGAATGATCTTTCGAATAATTTGACGATAGATCGTATTTTTTTCAACATGTAAGGTCCCTCGTAGTTAATCTATGCTGTTCAAACGCAGACATTTGACCACAAAATAACTCGTACTGCGAGAACAATAGATACTATGCTCGTCAAGACTTAGAAAGCAAGGATGGAGAGGAATACCCATGTAGCATCAGATGGAGCAAGCACGCGGCTGAATTGCATATCAGTTAGTGCGTAGTATGCTGATACGGACGGACTGAGATTATATAATATCATAGTTTTTTCCTTTCTGCGATAAATTTAGTAGCGAAATTGAATAAATACATTTTTTTATTTCCTATTTTGCCCTCATTTTTATAGCTAATTTTACATTCCATATTAATTATATATATATATATAATATATTATATATATATATATATATATATATAGTATATATATATAGTATATATATATATATATATATATATATATAATATATATATATATATATATATATATATATATATATATTATATTATATATATATATATATATATATAAATAACTCCTTTCAGTGATTCTTCACTTACCAGGGATTAGATCCGCGGGCCCTCGCGAACGGATGCCAAGCGTGCGTAGAGGTTGACTCGCTTGACTCTCATGCGAGAGGACGCTGTTTCAATCCTTCGCGTAGCAGTCTGAGTTTTATCGTTCCTGGGGCAAGAAATGAAAACTTCGACAGCTAAACACTTGGTGGCGACATGCCCTTGGATAGCCGGCCTTAAAGTTCGATTTCTGTAGTCCCCCGGGGTTACCCTCTGAGAAGGGGATTAAGCAGTTAAAAGGAAGTTATATATTTAATATATATATATATATATATATATATATATATATATATATATATATATATATATTATATATAATATATATATATATAATATATATATATATAGTATATATATATATACTATATAACTTAGGTTGTGTTTTTAATTTAACCATATATATATATATTATATATATATATATATATATATATTATATATATATTAAATAATATATATATATATATAGTCTATTAGCATTCATTCGACGTAACAATATTATATCCTCTCTGTCATCAGGACAAGTCTCCTGTTGAAGCACTGGGCTTTATACAAACAATATGGAGCCGCAGCCAGCTTTCAAGCAAACTTCCAATATTTACAGACACTTAATTCATGAAACTCCTTTTGTACATTAATTTGGGCTCTAAAGATTCCTTTAGAGTTGGGCTGATCTTTCGGGATTATCCTTTTCAAAAGCTCGGTTGCTAGCCTTTCAACAATCAAGCAGAATTTGAGAATGAAGTGGTATGATATATAATATATATATATATATATTAGTATATATATATATATATATAATATACTATATATAATATATAGTATTATATATATATATCATAGATATATATTAATATATATACTATATATATATATATATACTATAAGTGTTAGAAAAAATGTCCAAGGCATAAACTTTGCTTATTATAAATTATTATGTAATCTAAATTTTCAAACTCAGGAAAGAGTTTGGTAGGACACAAGAGTTGTCATTATTACGCGCTTCGCTCGGCAGCGTACGGAATTTCCCCTCAACTCGATAAAATAGCATCACAAATAACAGTTTCACTGCTCAGGCATACCAACATCATCCCAGCAGATAAGGCGTTTTACGAAGCAGGAATGTCTTCCAAGGTAATGAATGAATTTTATTTTACTATTTGAAATTAAAATAAGGTGCTCATACTGATTGGTTAAGTTGTGCCCGCTTTAACATCTACAATGGAAGACATTCTAATATTCAAATATTTCTTCAAAAATCTGCGTGAAATTTCACAGATAAATATACGGATCATCTGCATCAACGATTTTATAAATCTAACATTCAAAAAATCACTAATTATTTATAATGTTGTTATAACTTATATAACAGTACTTCATTTATATTGATATTTAAAAAGCAAATAAAGACTATATTATGTATCTTTATGTTATTATTTCTTTAGCAAATGGGATGGACGAATATGACTTTTGTATTTCTTAACCATTTCTTGGACTTATGCGAAGCCATTGAAGAAGGTTCAATAGACTCCCTTGATCATGCTGATTTTATGGACACAGATATCCCTTATGAAATTCCTTTACCAGAAAAATTAAGCATTCCAGACAGTTTAAGAGAAGAAGCTAAAGAGTGGGTTCTTGCAGTATCCATGGACCAGCAAGTTGAACAGGTATTACTAATTAATTTTCTAACACTATTTTGAAATATTGGAATATCTAACCCTTTTGGGTACTAGGCAGGGCTGTAACTAGGTCGATATAGCCCAAGCGATGCTCCAATTGCTCCCCGATCATTTACGGATTATCTACATACATTTAACATTTAGGTTGAGATTTTACTTTAACCAAATTAAAAAATGAGTGGGAGGAGGGACTATTCATAATAATTGGTTCAGGAATTCGCAATATATTGCATCAAATTTCTGGTAATAAAATTGCAAACTGGATTGTTTAATTAACATGTTCAAACTTGATTTATCATATCTTAGCTTAACATGCTCAAACTTGATTTATCATATCTCAGCTTAACATGTTCAAACTTGATTTATCATATCTCAGCTGCTGCTCATTTGATTTAATCTCTTATTTTTTTTTACCAGTCTTTACCCACTGATGATAGAGGAGTTTATGAAGCCTCGTTAGTCAATCAGGATGGCAGTTACAGTCCTCCCTGCGTCGTCACAGGCTACCCAGTGCTACACAACGCTATGGCTCTTAAACACGGGCAAGTCGCCAATAAAGATGACTGGAATAAAGTTCTTATGACCATGAAGATGACAAATTCAGTAGAACTACATGACGTTGTTAAATATATTACTAACAGGGGAAATGAGGGAGCAGGTGGAATTCTTGGGCTAAGTTTTCAGTAATTTTATTATAATTAATTGTTTATTTATTATTATTTATTTGAAATAAATCTGAAAGGTAGCATAAATATTTAGTTAGAAATTTATATTAATTTTTTTTTGTTTTCACTCTATTATTGTGTTTCTGCTATTTTCAACATAAGTACATTTATTTCTATTTAATTATATCTAATAATCCCTTATGATTATACATGTGACCATAATTATTATTATTATTATTATTATTATTATTATTATTATTATTATTATTATTATTATTATTATTATTATTATTATTATTATTATTATTATTATTATTATTATTATATCCTTATGACTAGAAATATTATTATTATTATTATTATTATTATTATTATTATTATTATTATTATTATTATTATTATTATTATTATTATTATTATTATTTTCCTCAGTACTAACTGATCTAGCTGCAGTCATTATAATCATTAACACTGGTAAACCAATTGTTCCCCGCAATAAAATATTAAACATTTCCTCGAATTTTTTTTAACCTAAAATTGCATAAAAAAAATAAAAAATTTCGTTTTGTAAATATAATTCTCAATAAAATATAACATACAAACAGTTCAAACTTTATATTACGTCAGGCGTCATATGTTGCTGCTGCGTCGACCAAACAATGGCACTAGATGAAAGTATAAAAATAAAAGCTTTAATGAATGAGAAATATTTATTATTTCATTGTCTTTTTAAATATTATTTGAACATCATTTACGCTATATGAGGTGAACTAATGAATCATACAACAGAAGAGTATACATGGCAGCGTGTGTGCATTCCACGGCAAAGACTCTGCAATAAGACCTTTAAGATTCCTAAAGTTTAAAGTGTCCCACGAACAAGATCTTTAAATCAGGCTTAAGCAACCTTTATATATTAATCTCTCCTTCAAGCAAGATTTACGACCTAAAATTTCTATTTTTAAATTTCGCTGCACCGAATTTAGAATGATCTAAATACACTAAAAATTAACTAACACCTTATTAATAACATCTGTACACAAATTATTATGTTTGATTTTATAGCAAAATTCTGATCATGAATAAGTTTTAAAAAAAATAAATTAATTATTACATATTCGTATTCTAATTGGCTCCAATAATTTTAATGACGGTTGCTGCCAAAGTCTTTTAAATATTTTGTTTACCACATCCGTTTGATCCTATTTTCCATCTACTGCTTTTTATACTGATTAATTATTTATTGAATTAAACTAATTAACTGATCGTTTATAATAAAATTTAAAATTTATATATATATATATATATATTATATCTATATATATTATATATATATATATATATATATCCTATATACTATATATAATATATATAATAATATATATATATATATAGTAATATATTTAATATATATATTATATATATATATATATAATATCTATAGTATATATATTATATATATATATATATATATATGATATATTATATATATATATATATATATATATATATATATATATATATATATATATATCATATATATATATAATTTTTTAAGTGATTATAAAATTTATTCATTCTATATAAATCAAAATGGAAAAGCAGGAAGGATAAGTAACTGTGAAATAAAATAAAAAATTGTGTTTATACTAATTTTACTTTGGGTTTAGCTAATAAACATTCATAAACTAGGGCCTAGGCGCTTGAGGATGCTCAGTGGCAATAATGGGCCTTATCAGAGACGCCATTCAATTTGAGTAAATAGACTCAATTCCATTAGTTATATTGACAGTATGAAAAAAGAATTATTAAAAAATTAGATTTTATTTTAATTTTTTATTCCTATTGAAGTTAAATCACTTAAATATACAAAAAAAATTTTTTTTAAAATATATGAAAAAGCAAAAAAATCCAAAAAGCAAAAAATCATGATTTTTTTACACAAAAAATCAAGTGAAAAAATCAGTTGATTTATATCAATTGATTTTTCCGTATCCATCCCTGATTATTATATATAGCCGTTTTCGTTTTATGCATTTGTGCTAAAAAAATGCTAAAGTTTGCGTTTGTTTTCGTCAACCTTAGCGCAAAATCGTAAAAAAATGCTCCCCAATCGTAAAAAAAATGTCCCTAATTCTGTGTAATATAGAATAAAATTCTGTATAAAATAGCAACCTTACAGAATTAAAGAAATTCCTTACGTTTGATGAGCATTTTTTTACGATTTGCGCTAGGTTAAACGTAAATTAACGAAAACTGCTGATATTTATTTGAAGCCACTAATTTGATAAAATCGATATTTGCATAATTTCAAAAGTTTCACGAAAATCAAGAAACTTCAAGAAATTCTCTTATAAAACCTACTCTCGAAGGAAATTAGTCAAAATGCAAAGTTTCTAAAATTGAATAGAAGACTAATCTTCAAAAACTTATCTTAAAGTTTCGAAGAAATTTTTATTTCCTATAGAGTTTTTAAATTATATCTAGGCTTCTAGCTATATATTGTAAAAGTTGGAAGGATATAAAAGCTTCGACTTATAAAAGAATTTTTATTATAACAACAGCGATAGTTTGTGGTAAATCGTCCAAAAAATAAAACCCAGGGCTCACAAAATTGCTTTATTGGTGCAGGATATCACAAAGAAAAGTGCATTGCGTGACACGTTTAACCAGCGGCGTGGTTCTAACATTCAGAGATTGGCTCGCTAACATGATGATGGCTTCTTTCGACGTAGCACAGGTTGCCAGAAAGGTGAGTTGCCATGTTACGGCTACAGCACCTCCTCCAGTGTTAAAGGCCACCGAATTCGCCGACCAAAACGCGATCTTCTATCTGCTGACGTGGGCAAGAGAATAAAGCTAAAAGGAGGTTGTGGAGGAATTGCGATTATGAAGTAAGGAAGGAAGGGGTTGGGGTGAAGGAGGCTGCTGCGGGGGTGAAAAAGGAAGAGGCTGCTGTAGGTGCAATGTCGGCGGTGAGGAAGGAGGAGATGAAGACATGTGAGGGGAGGGAGGTGTAGGAAAGGTGAGTCGAGAGAGAGAGAGAGAGAGAGAGAGAGAAGAGAGAGAGAGAGAGAGAGAGAGAGAGAGAGAGAGAGAGAGAGAGAGAGAGAGAGAGAGGAGAGAGATCGGAATACTTAGAGGAGCCAAGAAATTCCGAAGTTCCAGAGGATTGACCTCTATGAAGACCGGATTAAGGCAATCATTGCAAAGGAAATTGGTGCACATCTGACGCTGGATGATGAAAGACTTCTCTGCTTGACTGACCACCTTGAAGGGGTCATCATACTGAGAATAGAGAGTGGTCCTGTGAGCGTCGTGATGAACGAAGACGTATGTACAGGTAGCAAGGTCTTTCAGCATGAACGAGTTTACCGTCCGGTGGCGTGAAAGTGTAGGCATCCACGACACATCTCTCCAAGCGGGTGATGTAAGAGCAAGGATCCGACAAATAGAAGGAGAAAATAGAGAAAAGTATTTGCCAGTCAAACATAAGGGAGAGCTATAGAGTAACTCCGCAGCTGTGCTGTGAGGATCCTCTTTGAGAGCGGTGCGAATGCCCAGAAGTACAAAAGGAAGAGCTTTCGTCTAACACTAATGTAGAGGGTGAGCTGCGGGCGATGCCTTACGCTGACTATAAAACCGCTCTAAGAGTCCGTTTGCCGAAGGATGAAACGCTGTGGTGTAGATGCGTTCAGAGCCAAGGAGGTGCATTAAATATCTCCAAACGAAGGATTAAAATTTCCTACCGCTGGATCCATGTTAATGGTAAGCGGAATATCGCACTTCGCAATTTAGTGATTCATAAAAGCTTTGGCTTTGGATTCAGCACTAACAGCTTTGAGAGGTATGGCTTCCGGCCGACAGGTTAAGCGATCGATAAGTGAAAAGATGTATTGATATCCTTCAGAAGAGGGGAGAGGACCGATTATGTCGATGCGCACCTTCTCAAAACATTCCCCAGTTGAAAGAAAGTTACCAATTGGTACTCTGGTGTGCCTTTGTTCCTTGGAACGCTTGCAAGAAGAGTACTCATGAGCCCATTTTTTTTACATCGGTATTAATTAATACCTTGCCATACGAATAATAAAAACTCGTATATACTTAAACATGTGTTTCTTCTATTTTATTCATTCATCTAATATTTAGTGATCTCTTTCCTTCATTTTGATGCCTTTTTACCCATGGTTGAAATATCCCTAATTTTCAGTTTTGCACGTTTTTATCACATATCAAATCAAGTTCACGGTGTTCACCTGTTTAAAGAATCAAAGAAATCAAATATGTCAATTCAAAGCAATAAATAACAGTAGGTAATTATTTTCTTCATCGCTATATCAATTATCCTCTATCCTTTTACCTTTTATTAATCTATATAAAACTTAAAATTAATGAAATTAGTAATCTGCTGGGTCTTATCTTTTGGGGTTTTTCTTTTAAAGTGATACTGCTCTTCGGTTAAGTTCGAGTGAGTATTGCCTATAGCTTATAGTAATTATTGAACTTAGGAGGAATTTGATAGTTGAAGATAATGAAGAATTGAAAAAGATTGATAAAGCAATGAAAACAATTTACCTCCTTTACCTTAATTTGTTTTAATTCTGATATATTTGATTTTTTTGGAACACGTAAACACAATGGACTCGAATATATAAGTGGGAAAAACATCTACAGAAATTTAGTGACAATTCAACCACGACAAAAAGACAACAAATGAAGGAAAGGAATCATTAAATATTAGATGAATGAATAAAATATAAGAAACATAGGTTGAAGTGTATGAAAATTTTTATATCCTCCCATTGGAGAGTTGCAGTAGGTATCATCTTTTAGAAGAATTAAAATTTTACAAATAAGATAAATTCCTCTGATGAAATTCTTGACACTTGTCTAAGTGGTCTTTCTTTGACTAAATCGAGCTGAGAATTTTAATTCTGCTGAGAGTTGAGTTGAGGTAAATTTTTACCTGAAGTTGAAGGTTGAACATCTGCAATTCTATTACCTTGAAGAACTGAATTTGAATTTAGAGATCAACTTGATATGAATTATCATTATTTTGACCATCTGAAATGGAGAAGTAACTGCTAATTTGAGTATCATCTTCTCCACTGGAGACAGAGTGGGTTTTAGACACCTCCTATGGGTAGAGATAGCAAATTGATTGATAATAATAGGTTTATCCATCTCCCCTTTTTAATAACACACTCCCGATCCCTTATTGTCATGACCAACGACGACATCCAGAACTTGCCAAAAGCCAGAAGGATCTAGGCTTGTTAGGTGTATGAATCAGGACTATATCTCCAATCTTAATTATGTTGGTCCACTCCAACTGGAACAGATTTATAATTGTCTGGCTCAAATTTAATAGATAAGACTGGTACCATAATTGCCTGAACGGCTCTAAAACTCTTCCTTGAGAAGTTAGAGTTATGGCTAAGTCTTCTTGTGAGTGAGGAAGTTGTTTTCATATGGGGTGGAAACTTCATTGAATATGAGATTTGAATACCATAAGGATTCAAAAAGTAATTTGGAGCAATAATTTCCAATTCATTTTAAGGTTTTGAATTAATAACATTAATAATTAATATTTGAAATAGCTGTTAACAGCTGAAAGTTAGTTAAGGTTGCATGGCGTATAGTTTTATAGAGACATCCCTTAACCGTTCGTATTATTCTTTCCTAAACTGATCCAACCCAACTGGAATAGAGTGGAATCTTGTAATGCTTGATATTGCTGATACCCATATGTTCAGAAAACATTTCTGAAAACAAGGATTCTAACAATTGTTTGAATTTAATGGCATTATCTGAGTACAGACTGGAAAGTATGCCATATATATTTGTGAAATGTTGGAAGAAAAGTAAAAAGGACATATCTGGAAGGACATCAACATGGATAGCCCTGATATTAAAGTAGGTGCAAATTAGTAGATACATTTTTGAAGTTTTTTATTATCATCTTCTTCAAAGAGATGCCCCATAAAATCCACACCAGTATGATCAAAAGGACGCACGGAATTAACTTTATGATGAGGAAGATTGGTCATTTTTGGATATTTTTGTGAATGATACATTCTGAAAAAGCATTTTTTACAGCTGCCTGGCCTTGGTAATCAAGAAGCCGTGATACCTGATGAAAATGATAGTGGCTTAAACACCCAACTGTTGACAGAATAAAAAATATCTTATGCTCAATCTAGTGAGATGATGATCTTTGCCAAGAAGAATTGGATTTATTACATCATAATAGTATAAAAGTGTTTTGGCAATTCTCCCTCTTGATCGGATTAGGTCGTTATGGTCAGTAAATAAATTAAGATGATTAACTAACATTGGAATTTCATCTTTTTTAAGGATTTTTTTGAGAAATAATATTTCCTTTGGGAAATAATTCTATTGCATTGGCTTTAACCAATAGAGTTGGGCTTTCTCATCACAATTTTTATTAAGCCTCTTATTCCTGCTAATAAATTTGAAAGTTTTTGAAGTTATCCTGTAAAGTTTATGCACACTTGAGTAATCCTTAAAGAGTTAACAAGGAGTGAGTAACGTTCACAGATGTATGACATTACAAGAGTTTCATAGCTTCAGGCTTCAAAAATTTAAGGTTTTAAGATGAATAACATTATTTACTTTTTTAAAAGTATTCTAAAGTATCCAAGAAGGACCCTTAAGCCATTGTGGCAACATTTTTGAAAGAAAGAAATGTTAGAGGTTGTAACACTCTGGTAATCAGAATCTGCTGGGTTTTGCAGCAATATTGATAAAGACATAAGAAATGGATACCTTGTACTCTTGTTCAACTGATTTTGATTTTAGAGGAAATCTTCTTTGAGGCATATTGTTTACAACAAATGTTTTTTATTTTTGTTTCTTCCCATTCCTCATTTTCATGAAAGGACAATCTGGGCATCAACAAAGACTCTTAATATCTATAAACTAGACATTAGAAAATTCTGATAATATTGTTTTAATACACTTGAAAAATAAAAACACGGCCAAAAACTCTAAAGAGGGCAAAGCCTTAGATTTGAGGGGAGCCACTTTGGTCTTTGCAAATATTAAATTTGAAAACCTTAATATATACATAATACAAATATAATTAAAGTTATAGTACTTCAATCCAATCTATAATTTGGGACATCTTGCTGTTCTTTTGTGTTGTTTTCCTTATACCTTTCCTGGGAAAATTTCCCGCCAAAGAAGTTAAACAAATATATGTAACTGCCACATAACACTCTACCTAAACTTATTTATATAATTCACAAATACTGTCTAATAACATTTCTTGATCAAAATTGAAGGAAAATGCCTAATATTTTTTTAAGGATTTGTTTTACTTTTTGGCGGGAACTTTTCCGGCGAAAAGTACAGTGCACACACACACACACACACACACACACACACACACACACACACACACACACACACACACACACACACACACACACACACACACACCCAAGATGGTTCGAAAATTATTATATTGGATTGAAGCACTATAATTTTAATTATATTTAATTATTTATACCATGCCTATACTATAGGCTGCAAAACCATAACAGGACGTTGATGCAACACAAAATATAAATAAAGAGTTTGTTGACGATGGTGAGAAAGCACACCTTTCGATTTCAATATTTTGTAGTTTATTTAGTTCTGAAAAGAGAGAGGACCAAGAAGCTAAAACATCAGGAGGGACCTTTTCATCCCAATCAAGACCCAATTACCACAATCTCCTAATCATCAGCCGACCCCTTAAAGTTACTGGTAAAAAGATATTTAGGGGATATTTTGGAAACAGCTGGTAGCAACAATCATTTAGTATCTGCATCAACATTAATTAAAAATTTTGAAAGTTTTAATTTATCTTTATGAGGATTAAAAAGATATCCCAGAACCTTAGCTTCTGATTCCTGATGTTGGAGCATTCTACCCTCTTTTCCATAACAACTCTTAACTGATCATTACTATTTGAGTCCATCTAAGATGAACCCCACCATCTTCCATCTTTTTACATATGATTAAGTTCCTTTAAATGTTGTGGATAATTGCCACTAATAATTAAGTTGTCAACAAAAAAATTATTTAATAGAATTTCAGTACATACATCATCACTATATGACTAAGAATGATTCTTGATGATGTAGTTGAGAATGAAATCAAAAACAAAGTCGAGTACCGATAAGCTTTCAATTCACTATTACGATCTCAATAAATAAATAAATAAATAAATAAATTAAATAAATAAATAAATAAATAACACTACGATTCACACACTCACATAAAAATAAACAAAAAGCGAATTGGGGTCTTCAGATAGATTTATTTTAAATCTGAAGAAGGGCTGCTTTATATTTGATAACACTAACAAACTGATTTGATCATGAAACAGAATAATTGCCTTAATAAGGAATATATAAGGATCTGGTCTAGTATATAAGCTGTTTATTTAGAAATGGAAGAGAGTTAGTTTTGAGAGTTCAATTGAACACAGGCCTAACCTTTATTGAAACCTGTTCTTCAGTTTTGATAACTGGTCTGTGAGGAATCCAAAATTGTAATTTTATATATTTAGAGGATGATACTCTGAAAACTCTTCAATAATACCATCAGCTAGCTGTTGCTGAAGCACATCATCATAGGCTTTAACCAGATTTTTTCTTTCTAAATTTTCATGAGCTCTATTAAGAATTGAAAGAACAATATTATGGTTTGAGAGCAACAAAGAGAGTTTATCCTGAATCTATAGAAGATTTATAATGATATTTTCCATCTTGAACTTTAGTACCACCTTTCAAAATTTGTTTTATGTGGTTGTCAAATCATCTCCAATTTATTATGCATACCTTCAATGCTTAAGGATTCCAGTTTGAGCACGGTTTCTAAACCTTGACCTACTTCCGAATTAGTTAGAATGTGTCTCAAAAGTCTAAAATAAGAGTGTATAAGATTCAAAACTGCATTAACCATTGTCTGATTTACTTGTTCTTGATTCTGAATGTGAAAAATTGAAGGCAGGCTTAAAAACTTAATTTGATTAAGATGAATAAAATTAGCAATATTTCCAAATGGAAGGATAGAACCATCTATTAATTTAAAAGCGGATCCACTAATACATATAATAAATTCTAGTTGAGGGAAATACTATATTAACCCCTTCTCAGCGGCACTATTGATTAAAAAGTCTGCAAAAAAAATAACAGCCTATTTTTAGTCTCTGCCGCTAAATGCATTTACCCCTTCATTTAAATTAAAGAGAGCTTGATCTATAAATTTAATCTCATAATATAATTGAAGATCCTCATCACTCAAGAGAGGAAGTGTGAAGCAAAACTGGTCTATATATATACATCAAGAACAGTCTCTTTCAAATAGCGGGTGGTAACACCCAAATATGTTTTGATATCATATTGAGAACTCTGATGACTCTCTATAGATATATTGAGTTTGTCAAGCACTCTTTTTGAAAGATATGACCTTGGAACCCAGAATCTACAAGTCATCAAATTGAGGTTGAATTTTTACCTCTCCAACCCTTATAGTTATTGAGGGTAACAAGTATAACTTATTGGTGCTTTGATTAAAAATAAGACAAGCATTTGCTAGAGTAGGACTTTTCCTTTGCTTACAAAGAGCAGTAATGTGACTTCTTCTATTGCAAATTTGGCAACAGAAAGTTGCTCATCAAGTTCGGAGCATTGATCTGCCCCATGCTTAGAGCTGGGACATTTACTGCATAAACTTATTTCATTACATTTCTTTATTCTAGAATCATAATTTTGATAAGCATTGCAATTTGTCATCACATGACCTTGGGATGAACAAAACTTACATGATCTTGAATAACCTTTAAAATTTTAGAGGGGGAGAAATCACCGTTATGAGATCAAAGTTGGTAAACTTTGATGAGATTCAGAAAACTGATCAAATTTATGAACAGAACTATAATAAATAATATCGATGAATCGATACTGAGGAAAATATATTGATATGTCGGCGAAAAAAATATCATCGGAAAATTTTCGATAGTATTTAAAAAATATCTATATCGATATATATTTATCGATACCTTTTCGGCATCTCTATGAATCGGTTGAATCCATACTGCGAACTGCGAAGTAACACGCTGTGGTTTTAGCTTTTAGGCGCTTGTAGAGACAAAGTAGAGGTGTCTTTTTTAACAAAGTTGCATAAATTGTGATTAGTGGTCAAATATTTTTTTAAGAGGTTTCACATTAAGCATGTTGAACAAAGATATTGATTTATAATATCGATGAATCGATACTGAGGAAAATATATTGATATGTCGGCGAAAAAAATATCTATATCGATATATATTTATCGATACCTTTTCGGCATCTCTATGAATCGGTTGAATCCATACTGCGAACTGCGAAGTAACACGCTGTGGTTTTAGCTTTTAGGCGCTTGTAGGTAGAGGTGTTTTTTTCTAACAAAGTTGCATAAATTGTGATTAGTGGTCAAATATTTTTTAAGAGGTTTCACATTAAGCATGTTGAACAAAGATATTGATTTATATTTTCATACCCATTTTAAAATTATTTTAATTCATTTTAAACGAACTCGAAATTATATCAATGTGCTTAGACTATTCTATTCAGAGGTGGAATATAGCTTAGCCTAACTCTTCATGGTTGTTGTTCTTCTAGTCTTAGCTTGCTTGATTTATTTTTATGAAGTAGCTCAGTCTTGAAAAGCATGGTAAGCTAGGAGCTGTCTATTTTGGGGATCGATGCTTAGGTCTAAGGAAATTATCAAGTAGGCCTGGGCCCAAATTTAGAGCCTAGGCCCCTAATCATTAGAAATATAGAGACATTAAGAAGCCACATGGGCCTATCGACTGTCCCAATCAACCAAATAGAACCAATCATTAAAATATGCCTATGAAAATCCACAAAGCACCCTAGGGCTTATCAATAACTTACAGAGTACACAAAATTTGGCACTAAAAAAAAATGTAATAGTTGAGTTCGGTGCATCTTGCTGTGTGAATACTGTATTAAATCTATAAACTTTTAAATTACCCATATGGTATCAAAAAATATTTTTTTCTATAGATTTTTGTACATTTAACGTATGTATAGTAATTGTTACCCAGAGGTTTGTCACCCCGGATTTTTATGAAAATCATAGGATATACTCTAAGAAAAATAATAATGAAGAATAGTGAAAATGAAAATTGTCGCTCTCTTTAGGAAAAAAGTTACAGCCTATGTAGAATTAACAAATATTATCATAACCTGAACTAGGATGTCCCTAAAACGAGCATGAGGCGCACTAATTTTTTTTTATAAAGTCTATGGGAAAATTTTAAACTTTGAGAGGCTGTAACTTTTTCCGAAAGACTCATTATTATTTTTTTGGTAATTGTTACCCAAGGTTGTCACCCCCAGATTTTTATTGAAAATCGCAGGATAATAATCTAAAAAATAATAATGAAGAATAGTGAAAACCAAAATTTGTCGCTCTCTTTAGGGAAAAAAGTTACAGCCTCTCAAAGTTGTTAAAAATCCCTAAGACTTTTCAATATTGATCGATCCAGGTTAGGTCTCATTCAGGCCCTCTAAGTCAGGTTATGATAAGTTTGTTAGGTATAGACCAGAGAAAATCTATGTTAGAATTAAACAAAATCTTATCATAACCTGAACTAGTGAGCCTAAAATGAGCTTGAGGCCCACTAATTTTTTTTATAAGAAAGTCTATGGGAAAATTTTTTAAAATTTTTCAGAGGCTGTAACTTTTTTTCCTAAAAGAGACTTGCCAATTTTCGTTTTCACTATTCTTCATTATTTATTTTTTTAGAGTAGCGTCAGGCAGGGGTGACCGGGCCCGCCTCTTTAGGAGGGGTGATTCGGTCCACTTTAAATAATAAATTTTTTTTTTTTTTTTTTTTTTTTTGCTCATTTAATAGGCCAGGGGGTAGTACCCAAGATTTTATTTAGATCATTTTTAATCCAAGAAGTTTTTATATTTTTAAAAAATATAATAAATTAGGGTACAAAATAATTGCCCTTCAATAGAATTTCACTTTTTGAAAAATGAGTTTTTTTAAACTTCGTTATAAAATGAAATAAATTGTGGATGGATTTTAATAATTTTTCAGTGTATACACTCGAGTATGTTAGCTTTAAACAGGCGAATCAATTTTTGATCCAAACAGTATGTTAGTGGCAAAATCACGGGCGCCTTAACTTGTCCGATTCACCCTGCCAAAATTTTTGAGCGGAGAGGGGTGGATCGGACCACCATTGTTTTTCGTATTTTATGCTTATTATTATTGAACATTTTATAATAATTAATTAATTAATATGCTAAATAGTAGCATAAATAAATTCTAAAATCTAAATCTATACAAAACTTAAAGTTTATTTTTTCTATTTTTGAGCGGAGAGGGTGAATCGGACCACCTTATTTTTATTCTTAGTTTATGTATCATTAATGACATTTTTATTACTTATTCGATTTTTAATATGATAAATAATTTATAAGTCAAAATTAAAATATAAAATTGATTATATACAGTAAAAATAATTCTTGATTATATATGGTCTGATTCACCCTTCAATGGTGGTCCGATTCACCCCGCTGTAAAAATTGATGAATGAGCGTTATTCCGAAACTTTAATAAAACTATTATTTATAGAATTACATTATTATTTTTTTGTGTGCTATGACCTACCATAGGGCCTTGATTTCAAAAAAAAAAAAATTCTAAAAAAGCATTTAGGGGAAGTCGGAAGGACAGACTTAACAAAGTGGTCCAAGTCATCCCGCCAGACGCTATATCCTATGATTTTCAAAAAAAAAAAAAAAAATTTTTTTTTGTTAATAAGAAATCCTATGGAGTTTTTTTTATAAATTTGAGAGGCTGTAACTTTTTTTCCTAAGGAGAGTGACGATTTTCGTTTTCACTTTTTTCATTCACTATTTTATTATATATATCCTGTGATTTCAATAAAAATCGGGGGGACAACCCTCTGGGTAACAATTACCAATTTTTATTAGAGTATATCCTATGATTTTCAAAAAACAAATTTTTTTTTATAAGAAAATTCTATAGGATTTTTATAACTTTGAAAGGCTGTAACTTTTTTTCCTAAAGAGAGTGACGATTTTCATTTTCACTATTATTCATTATTTTTTTTTTAGAGTATATCCTGTGATTTTCATAAAAATTCGGGG
>JABUQX010068663.1:0-2500 GCA_015478945.1 Trachelipus rathkii | reverse complement strand
AGTCGTGAAGTAAGAATCCGTTAAAAGATTGGAATAAATTAATTCTAAAACAGCGGAGTGTTATAAATTTCCCTCCAGTGGCCACCGGATTTTTTATAATGGCCCTAGGGGAAAAACCTTAGGGGAGGTTTCGGTTTTCCCAAACGCTGGGGCGGTATCACAGGGAACTGCTCGTGTGCCAGATTTAGTTGGACTGTCCGCAAGATAAACCGATATGATAGAATAAAGACAGTAAAGACACGTAATCATGTGAAATTGAAAAAGTAGAACAGATGATAGCCACGAATAGCGTGGATGGTGATGATAGTTTCTTTGAAGATACAAACTAGGAAACCAATGATCAAAGATACTTGAACACTAACAAGTTACAAACAAGTATTAGATAAAATTATATTAAATAAATGAATAAATAGGAAACCGGCGGATAATGAGAAGAAGATACTTCTTACTTTTATTAAAGTAATATAACGAATTAAATATTTATATACAAAAATACCAAAACTGTTATTAAATCCATTAAATCATTAAATTGTTCATCAATTAGGGGATTCTTGGAATTAGAAGAATACCAGAATCTTTGCTATACAGTAAAAAATGATGAAAAACTAATAAGTACAGCAATATAAAAATTTGAGATGACCTCGCCTTATGCCTTATAATCAATTACAAATATGAATACATCCTAAAACCACATCCAGAATAACTGTAACCAAACCAAGGATGTTAATGCAACTAATGGATTGGCTTATCTTAACGTTTTTCTACAACTTGATGATGCTGAACTCAAGCCAGGATAAATCCCCAGTACCGACAAAAATCAGTCCAAGGATTGGGATTGTTCAAGAACAAAACCAAACCCAAAACTAAAGTTTGTCCAACACTGAAAGATTTACTCTATGTCGATGCAAAAATTATAATGTCACAAAAATGAATCCCGAGCATAAAATTCAATCCCACATATAAAAACCTGTGGGTAGATGAGGACCCACAGTTAGGTACTATTATGAAATTACTATGTTCAAATTGATTTTTAATATATATTCATGAATTTAAGATTTTTAAATGCTAGCAAATAGTTTATAACACATATTATAAAAAAAACATTTTTGAAACATACCCTATCAAGTAAGTCTTGTCTAAGAGGGTTTTTATGTCTTTGTAGATTTGAACAATTCCTAGAAAAGACACAAAAACTCTATGAGCTACAAATTTAAACATCAGTACTATCACATTGTATAATTCAATTAAGGCTTCAAAGCTAACTAAAATTTTCTATCCTATCATATCTTTATCCATACCTTTAGATTCGAAGAACGATGGTAAGAGAATTTTGGATGAAAGGTTCCTGATATTTACACATATGAAAAATACCTCTGCATAAAATCTTTCATATATCTTTAATACAAAAAAGATCTACTACTGAAACAATAAATAAACATAAAGTAACTCTGCATTAAATAAACTTACATTTCATAATCCACATGCACACATAATGCCTACACATAAGTGTAGGCATGCATCTGTGTGCATGTAAGAACATTAATAAATGGTCATTCTAAATAATAAAAATAAAATAAATCTTCCGTAAAGTCTGTGAACTTCATTATGAGCATGTAACAAAAAAAAAAAAACCATTTCTCCAATCATTATGATAATATTAATGAGACAAAACCAAATACAGCATGATAAATTTGGTTTTGTGGGGGGAAATATGATCCCCCTTACATCCCCCCGTACCAAACCTATGCCCCCGCTACTAATCAATCATAATGATTTTCACAGTGGCAACGGTTTAGGCGGAGTGATGTAGGATATACATTCATAATTGCCAAATATATACTATATACATGAAAAAATAAATAGATGACAACCATATTTTTTAAGGTACACTTTGAATACAATACAATATTCAATATCATACCACGAAATAATAATAAATATATACAAGAAATATAAATCCATTATATATATAATCATTTAAATCCTTTAAATATAAATCCATTCAAAAATACTAAAAAATAATAATGTGGCAAATAAAAGGATATAAAGTAATGCATCATGGCAAAACAAACTGTAAATGACGATTGAGAATTGCTATGGAATTAGGTAGCTAAATCAATTAAGAATACAATTATGAATTATTCAACTATTTTTTATTTAAAGTAAATACAAGAATAATGACTCTGCAATAAAATAAATCATTTACCTGTTATTCAAATTATATTCCTAGTATTTATTATTTATTTTTTTTTTTTTTTTTTTTTTTTTTTTTTTTTTTTTTTTTTTTTTTTTTTTTTTTTATTAATAACAATCTTTCTTCGCATTTATTTAATTACATAAATCCATTCATGAATACAAAATAGTTAATATAATACAAAATAAACCCTTAAATTATAAATTCTCTTCTATTACAACAAACAATGTAGGCATAATATTTGACATAAATATTAATATCCATTACTAATTTGTAATTTAATATTTTCTTGTACCTTGAAGGTAT
>JABUQX010068662.1:27500-28606 GCA_015478945.1 Trachelipus rathkii | reverse complement strand
ATATATATATATATATATATATAATTTTGGCAATTAAATTTGAATTTAATGTGAATATCTTATAATCCTATATTTTGAGGTATTTGAGTAAACTTTATTTAAATAATACTGTAGGTATGTGATACACTGTATGAATACTACACAAGGCTACTATTATATTTTGTTAAAAGATGGGCTATGGGTTATATAAAATAAATCTCTTCCAGCAAATTTTTTTTCAGTAAATAAGTAATTCCGGTTCCGGCCGGAAAATTCCGGCCGGAACCGGAACCGAAAAAAAAGTCAAATTCCGGCCGGAATCGGCCGGACAGAAAATGATACACCTCTAATATATATATATATATATATATATATATATATATATATATATATATATATAAATATATAAATGCTATATATATATATATATATATATATATATATATATATATATATATATATATATATATATATATATATATTAAATATATTTATATATATATATAAATATATATTATTTTATATATATATATATATATATATATATATATATATATATATATATATATATATATATATATATATATATATATATATATATATATATATATATATATATATATATATATACAAAGGTGGGCACCGTTAATGAAAAATTAATTCCTTTAATCCTTAATCGTTAACACGGAAAAAGTAGTTGCGTTATCGTTATTCCGTTTCTTTGAAAGGAAAAGTAACGAAGTGCCGTTACTCCGTTACTCCGTTACTTTTAGCTTTTCAATATGACATTAATTACGGTATCTTAGGCAATTTATTGGTTTGTGTATATTAAATTTTCAACATTATCATTATTATTAA
This sequence comes from Trachelipus rathkii, assembly GCA_015478945.1. NCBI lineage: Eukaryota > Metazoa > Arthropoda > Malacostraca > Isopoda > Trachelipodidae > Trachelipus > Trachelipus rathkii. Next base: position 27,769 of record JABUQX010068662.1, on the reverse strand, counting down.
AAAACATACCCTCATGTAAGACCCTAGCGCACTCAAGACTTAGTCCCTTTGCATCCACCAACGATTTAATTGCACCAGCCACCTTCCTGTCATTCACAACTTTCCTACTACACTCTGCATCATCCGTTCCCTTTTCATCCAACATGTATACTAAATATTTAAACCCAGACACTTGTTCCAGCTGCTCACCATCTAGCATAACTTCACACCGAGGACTGTCCTCACTCACAACCATAACCTTACTCTTATCTACGTTTACCTTCAAACAT
>JABUQX010068662.1:20000-22500 GCA_015478945.1 Trachelipus rathkii | reverse complement strand
ACCGGCAGAAGCTGCATCTTCAAAGTCAAAGCAGTCACTTCAATTATAGATAGCGTAGAAGCAAACTCCTCAATCGGCCCGATTAAAGTACCAGAAATAACGCATAGGGCAGGATGGAGTTGTTGGAGAGAAAGTATTAAAATTAAGAGATATAAGGTTGTGGTCAGATTTACCAATAGGAGCAAAGGTGGTGTATTTATAGAGAGAAGGACTAGTGGTGAAACATGGGTCAAGAATGTTCAAGAATTGGTTGGGACAATCCGGAATGTATGTAGGTTCTTTAATTAGTTGCTCCAGATCGTTGAGAATACTGAATGATTCAGCCTCCTCCCTACCTAAATCAGTATGAGAGGACCCCAGCCATTCAGTGTTGTGTACATTGAAATCCCCTAAATAGAAAACCTCAGTATTTGTATGAGGAGATATAACAGTCCCATTGAGAAGTAGTACGATATTCAAAAAAGGCATGAAAAATCTGTTCTGTTAGGAGAACAATAGGAGAAGCAAAAGATTATTGTTTTAGAAGGAAGAAAGATTTTAGAACACAGAAAATCGAAGTTAGGAGATTCGAGATTTTCAAGAGTGTTACAGGAGTATTAATGTTTGCATAGGCACATACTCCACCCTTCAGTAGGAAATTATGAAATAAGTTATGGTTGGATATATTAAGCAAGTTAGGGGATGAATTTTTAGCCATCTGGGTCTCAGACAAGAAAAAAAGATTAGGGTTAGATTTAGATAGGTGGTATTCCACGGATGCAGAGTTAGAGTGTAAGCCACGGATGTTGGTAAAGTCAATAGAAAACCCGTGCCTGTACAAATCTGACATCATATACGCACGCACAATCACAGCAACAACAACAACAAAAACAACAACAACAGACAAAAACCAAAGGAGAAATCAGGACAAAATTGTACACACACACACACATACCTGAATATAAAACCGGAAATTTTAAAGCGCTAAAACCGTATTTACAGGAAATATGTAAAATATGAATAATATATATATATATAAATATATATATATATATATATATATATATATATATATATATATATATATATATATATATATATATATATATAGTATATATATATATATATATATATATATATATATATATATATATATATATATATATATATATATATATATGTATTTATATTTATACAAACAAATAATATATAAATATATATATGATATTGATATATATATATATATATATATATATATATATATATATATATATATATATATATATATATATATATATATATATATATATATATATATATATATATATATATATATATACTGTATATATATATATATATATATATATATATATATATATATAAAGAGTTATTATAAATGCATATAAATATATATATATATATATATATATATATATATATATATATATATATATATATATATATATTTACAGAAGATAAACACCACCGCTCACGGGCAGAGCCCTAATCTAGGAGGGGGTGTACTCGATTAACGTCCGAGCAGGACGAAGCAAAGCCTAAGGAGAGAATTGCTCACATTCTCCCACCCGACCAGTTGCGAACCTGGGACCCTCACTTTGTTTGGTGAGTGCTCTAACACTGAGCTACCGGGCGCTTTTTAAATAAATAAATATAAAATATTAAAAAAAATACATATATACATATACAAATACATACGTACATACACATAAAAATACATATATAAATATACATACATATACAATTATTACTATCATTATTATTACTATTGTGCCAAACACTATATTTAACAAAATTTTTACATTATATTTCACTAATAATCTCTACTATTTACTATATTTAAATATTATTATTATTATTATTATGCTATACACTTTTTAATTAATATTATTACGCTATACACTATATTCACTGTATTTTAAATTGTTCACAACTATTCACTTAATAAATTAATATTACGCTATACACTATATTCACTGTATTTTAAATTATTCACCACTATTTGCTTATTAATAACATTATTAACATTATTACCACTATCACTATTATTATTAATATGGTATACGCTATATCACCATTCACGAAAAGATTAATGTGATAGCAGGGGAATTCCGAACCCTTGCCACCAGTGGAAGAGAATTTGAAAATTCACGAAGACGAAGAGAATTTAAAAATATTCTTCAATGACTCGACGACATCGGGAAACGCAGCTTCACACTTTCTATAATTTAAAGTTTCAAGTTTCTTCTTTTTTAATTTTCTGTTTAATATAATTAATAATTCAATCAAAATAAGTAAAAGAAATGTTGCCGAAAAATATGTTGCTCCTCCATCTCAGATTTTGATAAAAAATAAATAAATGTTTAATTAAATTCTTAATATTTTAAAACACCGACTAAATAATAAAAATATTTTGCTATTTACTGAAACCACAATCCCAATACGCTCTCCTCTGAATATACAATCCACAAAGCACATATTGAACTGCCTTCCAAGATTTTCA
>JABUQX010068662.1:0-15000 GCA_015478945.1 Trachelipus rathkii | reverse complement strand
GTATATATATATCAATTATAAGGGTAATAATATATTATATATATACTATAATATAGCTATCATATATTATATACTCCTACCTTAATTATATGATTACAATACATATATTATCATATATATGTATACTATTTATATAATACTCAGTATCCTACTAATATACTATTATATACATATAAAGGCAGGTGATCAAAACCTCTGTGACAAACTCGGAGGGCTGATAGAGCAAAAACGATAAGGAACATTTATTTTTAAATAAGCTATGTTGTATGACGCTTCGTTTTCAAATTTACGGATGATGTAAGATAAACCACGTGATGTTTGACGCGTCGTTACTTCGTAACCGGAGATTTTGGGTATTCTAATGTTATGTATGTGTGCGTGCGTACATCTGTGTACTCCGAAGGTTGATAGAGGTAACAATAAGGATATTTTGTTTAAACAACTTAGTGTTTTGACGCGGAGGTTTGTAAAGAGTCAAACAATGCGTAGCTTGTTATAAAATCATCTTATTTGGGGAAAAATTCACAGAATGTGTTTCAAAGTGTCTGGCCCTTGTAGCCTGCATTTACATCGTTACACTCCTGCCGTGCTTTACATTGCCTGTTCGGACTTCTACCGAACCATGGCCATCACTGTGGGTCTGGACTTTTGCGATCAATACCGCAGTGAATATTAGCTTATCAGTTCCTCTCTTGTGTTGACAGGGTTAATGGACACAACACTCTTCACATGCCCCAAAAAGAAAATAATCTAGGGACGTTAGGGGGCGATATTGCAGGCCACGCAACAGGTCCCCCTCTCCCTATCCATTTGTCAGTGTAGACTCTGTTCAGATGCGCCCGTACTTGGTGGCTGAAGTGCGCTGGAGCGCCATCATGTTGGAACCACATGTCTCTGCGGGTCGCAAGGGGTATGTCGTCCATGAGCTGCGGAAGCGTGTTCTGGAGTAGTTGCAGGTACGCAGGTCCATCCAAACGGTGTGGAATGATGACAGGTCCCAGCAGATAATCCCCAAGAATTCCACCCCAGATGTTTACGGTAAATTTCGCCTGGTGAACTCTGATGACATTGCGTGCGGATTGTCCTCATCCCATATGTGGCTGTTTCTGCTGTTGAAGTAGCCATTACGTGTGAAGCACGCCTCATCGGTAAACAAGACATGTGCAGGAAAGGCAGGATTATCGATGCTCCGTTGCAGAAACCACCGGGAAAATCTCACACGGGGTTTCGTTGGGGATTCTCTCAAGCACCCTGCCTTGTACTTTCTGTTGCAAGATGGTATGCATGGAGGCTTTGCTCTTGCAAGACCCGAACCACAGACGACTGATTTGAACCCATGGAATGGGCAATGGCGCGTGTGCTAGTCGACGGGTCGTTGGCGACTCTCTTCACAGACTCCACGCCTCTTCTCTCCAAACTGCGAAGAGTCCTCGTATTACGCGGTCTATCCGCCAATGCACCCGAGGAGCACGCAAGGGTTCCAATTATCATCGAAGGCCTTGAAGAACGCACGAGCACGAACAGTCATCTTGGGTGTGTGTGGCGTGATTTCTGTTGTGGAAACAAGTTCCCCGGTACATGAGGTGCGCTCTTCGTTCCATTTCCGTTCGCCGACACCATCAAACACGAATTATCATGTCGACGTATAACCTCCGGGAAGACGTGTAGTGAGTCTATTCCGTAATCGATGCCGTACACATGTTAGCGTGAATCAACGTGAAATTGGACAGCAGGTAATAAGCATTGCCACCGTGTTTTCGCAAAGGACGTTAAGTCGTACACACCATGTACGGCACGCACCCTCAAATCACACCTTAAAATTGCTTAGTAACCTAAATCGTCCGGTAACCTACATGCGACGCGTTACACAACATAAACTAGTGTACCTTCAATCGTCCGTAACTTTAAAACGAAGCGTCATACAACATAGGTTATTTAACAATAAATATTTCTTATCGTTGCCTATCAAGCCCTCCGAGTTGTTCGCAGAGGTTGTGAATCACGCCCTGTATATTTATAGGTTGAAGAGGCGTTGGTGATATTAGTTTTCATTTTGCTCCTTATCCGTCAGCTCCATTTTATATGTTCTTTGACCATATCTCATTATCTTTTGTACATCTCTTCCGTAACTCGCTTCTCTTTTTACATTGAAAGATCTAAATAACAGTTATTAACTAATTGTCTTCACTGTAGAAGTCGTCTCTTCACCTTTTAGGAAGCCATGTTTTACGCCTCTGACTGCAAATCGTAATTATAAAAGTAATTTTTTTAACACTAAAAATTATAAACCAGATTCGTTTATTCTATAAATTTACTATTAACTAACATATATATATATATATACCCTACAATATCTACATACCTCATATTATTATCATATAATACTATATAATATCATCGATATATAGACTATATCATATAAACTTATACACATATATATTATATATATATAGTCGTTGCCCACTTCGTTGTCTTTTAAATATTTTTCGAACAAATTATCAATTTTGGGATAAAGCAATTATGTAATTTTTGTGCGTATAAATTGAATAAAATCAAAAGATATTTAAATTTTTTATGAAATAGAATAATATGCCATAAAATATTTACATAATATGATTTGAAATATTATATTATAATATATTATAATAGAAATCATATATTATAAAACATAATCTACTATAAAACATGAAACTTAATATTACAGATTAAAAAATTATACTAGCACTTTACTTTCTTTTTAAAATAAAACTTTTATATTGTAAACTTTTTCTTTTTAAACAATTTTATCAAATCCTAATTATATATATATATAGTATATATATCACTATATAATATATTATATAATATATATATATATCATATTATATATTTAATTTATGTATAGAAATATTGTGAAATTTTCTATAAATGTAAATACAAAGATATAAAGTAAATACATATATATAATAATATGTAATATAACAAAAAAATGAAAAATACTTTTCAAATAGTATATATAGTCAAATATAATATATTATATATAGTATATTATATATAGTTATATTTACTTATAATTAAATAATACTATTATATACATACATACTATATAATATTATATATATTATATATATATATATATTACTTATATATATATATATAATATACTGACCATATATATATATAATATACTATATATATATTAATATATGATATACTATTACGTATTAATAACTATATATAATATATAATTATTATATATATATTATATATATATATATATAATATATATATATATATATATATTATATATATATATATATATTATATTATATATACAGTATTATATAATATATATATATTATATAATATATATATATAATATATATATACTTAATATATATATATATATATATATATTATATATATATATTATATAATATATATTATATATATATATATATATATATATAACTATATATATAATATATATATATATATATATATATAATATAATAATAATTATCATAAAATATATATAATATATATATATATATATATATATATATATAATATATATATATATATATAATATATGAGAGAGAGAGAGAGAGAGAGAGAGAGAGAGAGAGAGAGAAGGAGAGAGAGAGAGAGAGAGAGAGAGAGAGAGAGAGAGAGAGAGAGAGAGAGAGAGAGAGATGTTAGGTTGGTTATATTGTGAGTGCTATTATTCGAGTTTTTAATCACAAGAAAAGAAAATCAAAGTGGAGAACTTAATTTAATCAAGATTATCAATTAAAAGATTATTTTTTGGATAAAATTTTACAGTTAATATATACTACTTAGATTTTTCCATATATTCTTTATTCAATTATAAAATTTACATTGATCAATGTAAGTCTATCAGAGAAATATTAAAGATACGATAGTTAGGCGACTAAACGCTTACGTAGGTATTTTCTTCGATAGCTTTAATAAATCTTATTAAGTAAGGAAACGAGTAAAATGTCACTTACAGGTGAGGTAACGTTGATGTAGGAGATAACGAATTCACGAGAAAAGTCAACTTTATAACCTATATAAAGTTATATGTGACTATTGATGCATTAGCTACAGTAATTATGCAAGAATGATGTGTTGCATATATTTAGATTTACGAGTAATATTTGAAAAAGGATTTAAAAGAAAGCTCTTCAGTCATTTGAAATGAATGCAATGTTTATATTTGCAGGTGAATCATGCTATATATAAAGAAGCAAAATTATTCAAGGCGCATGACAGTAAGAATTCATATTTGAGTTAATGATAATGCAATACATGTTTAATGTGCTTGTTCCTTTAAAGGGAAAATTGTTGAATAATGTATACAAAATATTGTAAATTTTTTAAAGGGTTCTAAAATGAGATGAGTGAGATGAATTTCATTTATTAATATGCATATTTTATTAAATATCGGCAGGGAGGAAAAAATTGCCATATCAAGAATAAGTTCATTAGTTAGGAAGTTAGAAGAGGCAGATAGAAATTGAAGGCGAGGGATTAATTTTTGCTCCAGGCTGGTCCAGTTTTTGACTTAAACTGGAAATGAAAATAAAATTCTTAAATTTGTAGCCAATTTTGACCAAATTTAAAGCAAGCCATAGCTTTTTCTAACGTATAAAATGTTGTTTTCAGAGGTTTTCTGTGTGTGTAGTCCTTTCTCCTGTATTTTCATTTTTGGAAACCCGTGTTTTTGACATTTTTCGATTCACCTACAGCAATTTTTTTGAAATGACTTCAAATTTGAAATATACAAAGATGGGTCTATTACCTAGAGAATGCATAACATGAAATATTGATTTTTGACCCCAGATTCCAGCAATGGTTGAAATTCAAAATCTACTTTTTTTGGTTTTGGAAATGAAAAATTGTGATAATTTTTTTTCCTTCTCATGCGATGAGGATGAAATTTTCAGAGCATTTGTAGTCAGAGGATATACACATTCTTTATTTAGATCATATTTTTATATATACAGCAGTTTTGGATTTTTCCTGTCAAAAAATTAAATTTTTTTTTTGGGGGGGGAAATTAAATTTTTTTTTGAGTATACAAAAAAAAAAAAGTAAGTAAAAAAGAAATAAAATACCCGACCATATAAGCCCTGAAAATTTGATGTTTATCGGATAAGTAGGAAAAAAAATATCAATATTTCACGTTTTCAAAAAAAATTATTTTGAAAAGGTGAAATATTGATATATATTTTTTCTATTTATTCGATCAACATCAAATTTTTAGGTTCTATATATTAGGAGAAGATACATTTTCTTTAGATAATTAATTTTTTGCATACTCAAAAAATTTTTTTTTTAAATTTTCAAGAATTTTTTTTTTTTTTAAATTTGTTCCAAATACAAATCCATAACTACTAGTAGCATATAAAAAAATTATCTAATTTAAAAAAATGTGCCCTGATAATTTCATTCTCATCGCATGAGCAGAAAAAAATTATTTAATTAAATTATTAATTATTTAATTATTTTTCATTTTCAAAACCAAATAAATAAGGCTTTGAATTTCGACCATTGCTTGGATCTGGAGTCAAAACTCAGTATCAAGATCCTGACTTTGAACCGTCAACATCTATGACATGTTCACATAATAAAATCACACAGCGGAAAAAGCTTAAACGATCTTGTACGAGATCCAAAGCTCTCACAAACAGACTCAGAATTGCTGGCTTCTAGGCTTCAGGGCTGGAATCTATCTTTGTATTTTTATAGTTTGAAGTCATTTCGAGGCAAACAAAGATTGTTAAGAAAGTGAAAAAAATGTATAAAAAAAAAAGAATATTAAATAAAGAAAATACAAAAAAAAAAAAAAAAAAAAAAAAAAAAAAAAAAAAAGAAAAAAAAAAAAAAAAAAAAAAAAAAAAAAAAAAAAAAAACGCTTAAAGCAGAAAAAAACTCGGTTTGTTTACTTGTTGTTGAATGAAAATTGTTTGAAAATTAAGAATTTTATGCGCCCATTTCCAATTTGAAGCAAAAGCTGAACCAGTTCGGAGCAAAAATTAAACCCTCCTCTTTCATGAAAACAAAATGAAAGATTTGACAGGAATAAATCTTAGTATAATAAAGGTTTAATGGGAAAATTAAAAGTTTAGAAATTAATGACATTGTTTTGAGAATAATATGTGTTCGATCAAAAAAATAAAATGGGAAAAAAAGAATTGTAGAGTAAAAAGTGTAATACAAGGTCAGATAATAATAACAATTACAAAATATGAGTGATTAATGATGTTATTTATTGAAATAAATTTTTATTGAATGAAATTTAAGAATGAAGTTCATGAAACTATCTGAAAAAATTAAGTAAACTCTCTCTCTTCTCTCTCTCTCTCTCTCTCTCTCTGCTCTCTCTCTCTCTCTCTCTCTTCTCTCTCTCTCTCTCTCCCTCTCTCTCTCTCTCTCTCTCTCTAAAAAGGCTTAGAGACTTAGAGAAATAATCAAACTAAATTTTGAAATAACTAATCATTTCAGTTAAAATATACGAGGGATTTCAGTATAAAACTCCAATATGAAGTTCGTAAACAAATCATCATTGTTTAAAATCTCTTCTTTTCCAAACCAACCCACTGGATGTTCTTCATTGTCGTCTAGCTTGAAATGGCAATCGACAAGTTCAACTTCTTCTTTGCCAAAAAATAATATTCTGCCCATATCAAAAATGCCAAGTTTAAAGTCGTATCCTCTTATTGGAAGCACTCTGGCTCTCATGAGGCATAAAGGTAATCTTTCTACATCTTCTATCAGTATATATGCATACATACATTTATGAAGCTCAAGTTGAACTTAAATACAGTATAAGGGGAGCGTCCATTTTTAGCTTCGGGCTGAGTCCCATTTAGCCCGTACCTAAAAATGGACAAAACATTCTCAATTTTCAGCCAATTTTGATAGAAAAATAAGTAAGCTGTACCTTTTTCTGACCTCTAAAACGTCTTTTTCTGGTGTTTTTCTGTGTCAATAGTCATTTAATATAAACCTACTTCATATAAAAAGAAATAATCCAGATAAAAAACGTATATCTGCCCTACTACTTATGCTCTAAAAATTTCATCCTAATCGCATGAGTAGAAAAAATATGATCGCAATTTTTCATTTTAAAACCAGAAAAAGTAGGTTTTGAATTTCGACATTGCTGAGCACAATTTTCAAAAAATCAAAAAACTATTTCATGGATTTTCTAGGTAATAGCCCAATCTATGTATATTTCAAGTTTGAAGTAAAAAATATCAAAAACAGGTTTTCAAAAAATGAGAATACTGAAGAAATTATAGACATAGAAAAACACCCGAAAAAGACGTTTTAGAAGTCAGAAAAAGCTGCAGTTTGCTTTCTTTCGATCAAAATTGTCTGAAAATTAAGATTTTTTTGTCCATATTTAGATAGGGGCTAAATGGGACTTAGCCCGAACCGCTAATTGAACCCTCTCCAAAAATCAAAAATAGTTTAATATTGATAAATAAAATTAATTCCTATACTTTATTTTTTTTTATATAGATTTCGACAGAGAGAAAATTTATAAGGTATTTCTGAGTTTCTTTAGAGATTATGGAAAAATCTTCAAGCTGAAGTTTCCTGGTCAACCAACGATGGTTTTCATTTCGAAACCAGAAGACATCGAGCATCTTCACAGAGTGACAACGAATAATCCTGTGCGACAATTTTTCTTGTCTTTAAAACATGTTAGAGACAATAATCCTTACTTTGAAAACAATTCAGGACTGATTGAACGCGGAGTAATTATTATAATATATATATATATTATATATATATATATATAACAACACTATATATATATATATATATATATTATATAATATGATATTAAATTATATACAAGTATATATATACTATGTAATATCTAAATATATATATATATATATATAATATATACATATTATATATTATATAATTATGTATTATATATATATATATATATATATATATATATATTATATAATACTATATATTATATATATAAAGGGATAAAATCAGGATGCGTCAGGTTTCTATCACTGGTAATTTTTAATGTACTGTATATATTATATATATATAGTATATTACATATATATATATATGATATAAATATATATATATATTATATAATATTATATATAAATATATATATAATGTATATATATATATATAAGTTATATATATATATGTATAATATATAAATATATATTATAGAATAATATAGCTATATATAATATATATATATTATTATATTATATAATATATAATAAATTATAATTATATATAATATATATAATATATATATAATATATTGTCGCTACTTTACTTTGAATCACTACGCTTCCTCCTTATAAAAAGGCACTAAAGAACAGTTATCAAAGCGAGGTGACTAAGATGTAGAGTGTTCTGTACATCCATTTCAATGTTCCGAGATCTGAAGCGCATTAAAATGTTCTCCGTCTTATTGTTGCAAAACTTGTCCCATCAGTAGGTATGCAACATCACATCATATTGTCTTTACTTGACTTTGATGTTTGCTGCTAGTCTAGAAGCATCAAAGCAGAATGTTATTTTGTCCCTAAAGGAGTCCTATAATAGACTTTCTATGTATTCTAAGTATCTAGTTTCCTCGTTGATTTCAAAAGAGACCTCTAGAAAATTGTTCTACTGTACCTTCTATTATATGGGAGAACGCGAGTCTTAGAGGTACATTGTTTAGCGGTGATACAGTTGATAATGGTTCCAGGAATGATGCGGTTGAAAACAATTTATTTCATATAATTTTATTAAATATGTGCTCATCCTGGTGCTGCTAAAAAAAAAAGAATAATTTTTATATATATGCAGGAATATTAAGAGAAGTCTAAAACGTAAAATATAATAATAATAATAATAATAATAATAATAATAATAATAATAATAATAATAATAATAATAATAATAATAATAATAATAATAATAATAATAATAATAATAAAATAATAATATAAGTAATAATAAACCAATAAAATAATAATAATAATGAATAATAATATAATAATAATAATAATAATAATTATAATAATCAATAATACATAATATAATAATAATGAATAATAATAATATAATAATATAATAAAATAATAAAAAATATATAATAATATAATTAAAATAATAATAATAAATAATAATAATAATAATATAATAATAATTAATAATAATAATAATAATAATAATAATAATAATAATAATATAATAATAATAATAATAATAATAATAATAATATAATAAAATAATAATATAATAATAAAATAATAATAATAATAAATAATATATAATAAAATAATAATAATTAATAATAATAATAATAATAATAATAGATAATAATTAATAATTAAATAATAAATAATAATATAATATAATAAATAATATAATAATAATAATAATATAATAATAATAAAATAAATAGAATATAATCTAAAAGTGACAGAAGCAAAATGCAGACAAAAGATGCTTAAAGGGAGGTTTGAGTTCTTAAACCCGAGTTTTGTAAGGAGCTGAGAATGACCGAATGTGAATAATGAATAAAGCAAAGATGAATTAAAAGAAGTTAAATAATATGTGAAATTCAAGCATTAAAATAAAAAGAAAAAAATAGAAGGTTTGGAAGGGGAGAATCAACAGAAAAGAGAGATTGTCATTTTAAAATCTAAAATAATTGGGACTGTTATGCTTAGTTTAAAAGATTCTGGTGAATGTCTGTAGAGAAAATAATAGTGTATAAATAAGAGAAAATGTGTAAAAGGAAAGAAATAGGAGCCTTTAAAACCGAAAATTAGAACATTGATTAGTATTACAAGTAGGAGGTCAGGAATTCTATAAAAAAGATAGTCTAGGAGCTCATTTATAATGGTGGTATCTTGATATATATATTATGATATTATATATATATTATAATATATATATAATATTATAATAAATATTCGTAGCGCCTAGCGTATCCGGGAATTTATCGTGTATACTTTTATATATAATATATATATAATATAATATAAATAATATATAAATAAATATAATATATAACATATTTTGATAATGTAGTGTGATAGGTATAATATAAACTAATATATAATATATATATATTTAGTATATACCTTTTATCTATACTTAACCCCTGTCAACAGAGCAATAAAGACCGTGACAGCAGCAGCTTACCTTATACTACTTACCTATATTACTTATATTATAAATAACTAAGTTCAGCAGATACGACATTTTAGTATATATCATATATATATGAGAGAGATGAGAAAGATTAGAGATGATTTACATCTCAACCGAGGATGAATCGAGAGATCAGAGAGAGAGAGGGAGAGAGAGAGAGAGAGAGAGAGACCCGAGTTTTTTATACAAACAGAGAGGAGAAGATGAGAGGGGGAAGAAGAGAGAGAGAAAGAGATGTATCGAGAGAAAACCGCCGATCGTGCAGCCAATAGCGATGCATACCGCGTGATGTCCGACTCATAGTATCGTAGTCTTGACTCCGTTTTTTCTATCTCTTCAAGTCTGATCAGACTTGCTGTTTGACTTTCCGTAAAGCTTATTGATCACCACCTTACTTTTAAAATTACTATCATAATTATCAATTCTTATGTAGGAGAAAATTATTACTATTACTATTATTATGTATTATTATTATAATTATGATATCAATAGTGGCGTTCTTCAGGGTTATATCCTATCTCCAACTCTCTTATTCTACATTTCATTAATACTTTTCTATCCATTACTCTATCACCGAGCCATATGTATTGACCAAACAAGCTCCATTCCTTTCCCTTTTCAGTTTTGAAGGCATTCCAGTTCAAAAAGTAAGATAAATGACCGTTGGCCTTCGATCAAACTGTTCTCTATTTTTCTTATTCTAATTGGGTCAAAGAAAACTTGGTGGTTTTCAATACAATGCCTTAAAAAGTTGCTTCATCTTTCTGCTTTACATAATCTTCCACACAGCTACCACATCTTTCACAGAAAAGAAAAATTATATCAAGTTGACATAAAATTTTCCCATCAACCGCCGGTTCCTCTTCATGAGTGGAAATTTTGCTGATCCATGTGATGAAACATAATGAGAATATAGTTTATTTCATCCATCAATGTATTATAATATTTATTTCTTCCCAACAGTACTGATAACCCAAAGTAAACTCCATTATATTGTTAATTTCCCCCTTAGTATATATATTATATAATATATATATATATATATATTATATTATATATATATATATATAGGTGGGTGATTATATATATTATTATATATATATAATATAATATATATAGTGCCTCGTCGAGCGCATTACTACTACGACCTCGTACCCAATACGTTATTCTCTCCGGTTAGTGTCCGCTCGCTTTCATGCATTAACTGTGCAGAGCGCTCCCAAGCATGTGAGTATTATCCTACACGCACATCCTACTCTACGAGAGAGCTTTAGTTTAATTTGCACTAGTAAGTAACACTACATAGCATTCCTTCAATCTTCTCATAGACAGTCGTATAATTTAGTATTGGAGTGGGATTCAACACAGGAACTGTACACATTTTACATTTATGAAGGATTACATACACAGAAAGAATCCGTTAAAAATCGTAATGTTTAATTTTAATTTTTATTCATCAATGTATTAATTCTCATTAATATTTTATTCTGATATTGGTTCTTAAAAATTATCTAAAATAATGAAGAATTAAAATCATAGAATTAAAAATGTATATTGGTGATTGGTTGAATACATTAATCATTATAGCAAAAATACAGACTTTGACTAATAAATAACCAAATTGTGCGATTGATAACGAGTCATTGCTGTTATTTCGATAGATTGTAGAGATAGAGTAATCTGGCTCACTCAACATGCGTAATTTAATATAATATAAGTTTATATATAGTGAAAAATCAATGTATTATTATGCAGTTTAAATTAAATTCAATATTCGATCACGTATACTATCAATAGATATTTATCTCACGCTTAAGGTTATATGTATTAAGTATAGTTTCTTCCCGAATTTCAGTTGATTTATATATTATAATTAAATTCAGTATTAAAGGAATTTCCGTTTTAAAGATTAAAATCTAAATTTAAAATTATCATTGGCCAATTTAAATAATAGAGTTTATTGAAGAATAAATATATCGAATAAATTCAAAATAAAATAATAAATTGTGAGCCCGAATAAATAAATCTATGATGGGTATCATAGTCTCAATAAATATAGAGTATGATAAATAATATTAGGATTATTGAATATAGAATAATTTTTTTTTTGCCTATAGCTCCATCCATTTGTATGAGTCTTTTGCTTTCGCTGGAGAACCCGATTCTAACACCATTTGTATATATATAATCTCACCTGCCTATTATCTTTCGTGTGTTTTCTAAAATCTCCAACATTTATTTTTCTCTATCCTTGATCGATGAGAGATCATCTAATAAACAAATATTAGAGATAAAACAAAGTTTCTATTAATACTATAAGAGAAACGTATACATATTTTATAGATAATATCCATCTTCGATAACACTCTCCCGTCCCATCTAATTATCCCTCTAACAATAGAGAAGAGTTGTTCGTTACGACCCACATATAAATGACAGTTTTGGTGTACTAATTAACATAATGCTAGTGGTTTTGCTATGATGGTAGATAACATGAAACTCTCTTCTCCGCTGTCAGCCGATGGTAATATGATCTATTGTCTCAATCCCGTTCAATGTTAATTTTGAAAAAGGCTTTACTTTTCAATAAGATTGTAAATATATTATATAAAATTATAAATATTCTTACTAACTATCCCTATTTTTCAAAACACCTAAAAACCTGGCCTTTCTTAAGATAGAAGTGGTGGATCCTGACCACACTAAATAATGGAGTAGAATATCTCCGTAGTGCAAATGCACAAACAAATCATTAACCAAAACTCTCACCTAATTCTTAGAATCCTTATAATTCATTATATGCATTTTATTTGCAGGATTTGTACAAATGTTCTACACTGAACATACCAAAAGCTAATAATAAAAACAAAAAAAAATGTCCTCTATATCATCCCCCACGGAGTATAAAAACGAAGTTTTTTTTGGTTCCCTCAAGTAAAATTAAAGATACTTGACATTAGTTAGTATTTCATCAATATAGTAACTCAGAACAAACATCTCTCTCTAGTATTTTATTCGTGTTTTGTAACATTAGTTGAGATTTGCTATGAGTCTGTCCTCTCACTTAATGTTGACATCAACTCAGAATACTCAAATAAGAATTATCTTATCTACTAATCTCTACATGGGATTCTACTAGTGCAATTTGATTTATTATTTAGAATAGCATACTTAGGTATGTGTATGCGATGAGTTGCTCATAGTTGTTAATTGAGCTCATACTAAACGACAGTGTTATATTGCTAAATAATTTCGAAGTGATATCACTAAGGATTATCACGTATATTTTCGTTTAATTTCTTATAATTATACTTATAAGTACTATTTCTTTAGTAGTCATTAGCAGTTCTTATACCATATAACCTTCTTTTAGCTAAGGAAATCATTCTTGTAATAGTAAGGATAGAGTTCATCCTAAAACATCATCTTCCTCATTTCTCAATTTTCTTCATCTCTCGTTTAAAACTATACCACTTCAAAGCCTTGATAATAGGATTGTATATATAACGTTCTAAGTTCTTTATATTTTCAATTTTATTTAGTTGAATTGTTCCTAATAATTCTGGTCTGAGGAATATATGTGTAGTGTATGCGTGCTACCCTCACTATTATAGAGTGATTATATATAGTATATATAAGTATATATATATAATATATATATATATATATAATATTAATATATATATTATAATATATATATATTTTTATATATATATATATATATTATATATATAATATATTAATATATATATTATATATAGTATTATATATATTAATAATATATATATATATATCATATAATATATATAAATATATATATATATTAATTTAATATATATAAATATATAATATATATATATCTATATATATATATTAATATTAATATAATATTAATATATTATATATATATATATATAATATATAATAATATATACATTAATATAATATATATATATTAAATATAGGTATATATATAATAATGATATATATATATTATATATATATATATATTATATTAATTAATTATATTATATATATATATATTTATAGAAAAATTGAAGATATATGTAGTCGAAGGAGTTAGATAATAGAGTCAGGCACCGCTTGTTTGAATGACACTCAAAAATTATTATTATTTGAATAAAGATCATTTACCTCACAGTAATAAAGCCAATGTTGGACCCTGTCCTTAACTTAAAAGATTTTAATTAAATTTGCAATCTTTAACAGTAAATTTAATGAAACATCAGATTCTCAATCATAATTTGTTGTTAATTACTTTAAGCTTATTTAATTTAATTTAATAAAAATTTTGATGAATGGATAAATTTAATAGATTTAGCGAAATTAATCTTCAAAGTTTTAAGATTTACAAATTAAAGTGCAAATGTGAAAGACTATCACTTTTTTCAAGTGAAAGTCTTTCTTTTGTTAGCAGTAGATGTTGCCAGTTTGGCTAAACATTCTCTCACTGAAAATACATGCTGGACGGAAGCCTAAGTAAGCATTTTCTCATTAAGTCCAGAAGATGCAATTTTTATTGTCTTTCTTAAATTTAAGATACTTAGAGGCTATGCTGATAAACTAATAAAATAGATATGTGCAATAGCATTTATAGTGAAAAGTATATTATTTAACATGAAAACTTGTATACAGGTAATTTGTAAGTTGGGATTACAGACTAGAAGAATACGACTGCCCAGGTGTCCAAACTCATGCCAGAGGAAAAATTTTCCTTAGGCCAGATCATCCAGTCGCTGATTAATTTTATTACATTTTATATTCGCTACAAACACAATAAAA
>JABUQX010068661.1:0-17500 GCA_015478945.1 Trachelipus rathkii | reverse complement strand
ACGCCCCGCACCAGAAACATCGAACGCAAAAAACCCCATACCCCCGCCCGAAGCGAAGACAGCACGTCTCTCACCCTACCGCGCACCTACTGGCAAATACTTTCGACGCCACCTTCCGCACAATTATATATAATTTATTATATATATATATATATACATATATATATATTATATATATATATATTTAATATATTATATAAATATCATATAATATCTATAATATAATATACTATATATATATTTATAGGATAATATATATATTATATATTATTATATATATATATATATATATATATTTATATTATATATATTAATATATAGTAACGTCTTCTATTTATGGAGAAATAAGAAAGAAATATACAATGACAAAGAGAGAGAGGAGGAGAGGAGAGAGAGAGAGAGAGAGAGAGAGAAGAGAGGAAAGAGAGTGATGAGAGAGAGAGAAGAAGAGAGAGAGAGAGGAGAGAGAGAGCCATTTTAGTGAATTCATTTCTGCTTAGAAGATTGATTTTTGTTTTTCATTTTATTTTTAAGCGAATACAAAGGCGAGGAAAGAATGGTGAACGGGAAAAATGTGAAATATATAAGAAATTTCTGTCAACTCTTCACAGTGAAAAAAAATGAGGAAAAAACGTTTTCAATAAGTAATAACAGTGAAGTTTATTGAAAAAAATTGGAGGTCTTTATTTAATACATTTTTTTTATAATAAATGTTAAAGGGAAATGATATATATATATTATATATATATAATATACATATATTATATATATATACATTATATATATAATATATATATATATATATATATATAATATATGTATATTATATATATAAATTGAATTAAAAGAATGTATGACGATAGTGAAACGTGTAAGAATAAATGGCGTTGAAAGTGATTGGTTTAATATTAATAACGGAGTGAGGCAGGGATGTATTATGCCTCCTTGTTTATTCAATTTGTATGTGGATGGGGTTGTGAAAGAATTAGAGGTAAGGGTGGCAGGAGAAGGTTTAGAATAATAGAGAATGTAAGAGAGTGGATGGTCCATTGCCTACTTGACATGTAGGATGATTTGGTTTATATGCAGGCAGACATCTGAAGAGAGTTTTGCAGGGGTTTGGTAGAATGGTTTGGAGGGTACGTAAAAGGAGGGCTTTCAAAATAAATGTTGGTAAGAGTAATGGTATGGAAGTGATTGAGGAGAGTCAGCTGTGTGAAGTCATGTTAGATGGTTAGCAACTAAAACAAGTGGCTGAGTTTAAATATTTAGGGTATATTGTTGGCATGAAAATGCGAACGGATTATGAGCAGCAATATATAGGAAAGTTTTGAATAAGTAGCCCCGAAGAACGACTAGGATCAGCAATTAAACTCCTCCCTTATTGAATGTAAAGGGAAAACCTAAGCTTGCTATTGCAAGTAACATCATTTAGTTTAATAAGTCCGGTCCACATACTACTTGTGTAATTATCCTCGATATTATCAATACCAGCCGTATCACTCTCACTCTCGTGAAACTAATGGTGTGCTAAGCCAACTAGACTCGTGTTACAGATCTTAAAGTATCAAATGAACGTTCAGCATGAGGACAATCTTTAGGTGTGAGAAGAATTATAAAATGAGGTAATGAACGCATTGGGAGTTGTGTCGGATAGTGAAGAAAGCGAGTAAATGAACCCGCCGCAAAAACAAGTCCGAAAATGAGAGTACATATGAGATTTGTTTGATCACTATCGGAAAGCTAATGGATGAATAGTCGCCGTTTCGGGGTTGTTAAAAGTGGGGGGCCGGGTTGATAAGTGGTGTGAGTACTGGGAAATCGGACGGCTGGGCAGATCGATGAAAAGACTCTTAGTCTTTAAACGTAGTGCGGCAACATTGGTTTTTGCGATAAATATAAAAATATTCGTTTTACGACTTCGCATAAAGTTTTCGGATACGAAATTAACGAATAATACAACAATATGCCACAATATTCTCGAATACCGGAACACGAAGATCGAAATTCGGCCGAGTCCATCTCTAGGATCATACCTATATTATATATATATATATATATACATACCTATATATATATATACTATAATACTATATTAATATATACTAATATAATATATATATATATAATATATATATTATATATAGCTATTATATTAATATATATATAATATACTAGTACTATAATAAAATCTAAAATTAAAATTACTACATTTAGATTTAAATAGTCTTTCTGCCTGCTTCTCAATTTAAAAAAAAAAAAAACATTTCTTCTTTTTTTTTGTGTTAATTTCCTGATAATTTGAGATATATGCGGTCCGGTACTTTGTACAAAATCTTACTCCATTTAAATACACAAAAATCTCGTCTTACAGCTCCACTTATATACGCAAGCGTTTTTAAAACGCTGCGCTTTTCGACCGCCGTTTGAAAAACGTAGCAGGGAATCGGTTAACATGAGTGACGTCACTCAATGAGTAATCATGACGTAATCACTTCATATGAATTGTTAAAATTTAAAATATATAAATATACATGTTTTCACGTTGGTCTTTTCCCGTCTCAGGATTTCGACATGAATAAAAATAATATAATGAAAAATGTTCATAAATGACAAATAAATGCTTTTATGAAGCAATAAATATTTAAACTATTAAACACAAATAAAATGTCTTGCCTTATCAAAAATACGAATTCCAAATACCAATATTTCTTTAAGTGTAAAAATATACAATATTTTATGTAAACATAATAAAATTATACTATCAGGGTGGAGTCTAGATTTCGTCTCAGCAATGAATGAGAAATACTTCGTTTCATCTATCCTTATTAAAACAAACCCATTTTCTCTAAAAGCTTCAATTCACTTTTATCCAGCTCCAATTTTTTAAATTTCAAATTTCAAATGTCGTTTCTTCTCATTCATTCCCAGCGTCGTAATATCTACATTTTACTTCCTGCCGCCGATGTCATTCCATACACATGCAAGTACCTTAAAGAACCATCTTGATTTCCATTACACACACATATCACCTATAATATATACCATATATAACTATTATAATAATATATAATATATAATAAGAAATATATATATAATATAATATATATAGATATAATATGTTTATCATTGATTATTATAGTAGAAATGCCCATACTATATGGAAGGTAAAGAAATCCTCTGCCTTCTTTGGAATTGAAACCACCGCGAATGATTGTGAATGAGGACAATATACCCGGTGCGTTACGCACTGAAGACCATCTTCCAATTCCCAAAAGTTGGATATCAAGATCAGATAATTGTCCTCAATCGCAAAACATGCAGGTGGCAATTCCATAAAGGCAGGTAATCTTCTTTACCTTCCCAAGATATGTTCTTTTCTTAATTACATCAACCTTAATTTCAATTAATAAGCAATATTTACCACTATATAATATTATAATATATATACTATATATTATATAGATATAACTATATATATATATATTATATATCAATTATATATAAATATATAATATATATATATATATATATATATTAGCCACTTTAATCTTCCCTTTATACTAATATATAATCTATATATTTATCTATAATATATATATACTATAAACTATATATATATATTATATAATTCATTATAATATATATAATGATACATATAATATATATATATCAATATATATATTCTATATATATTATAATACTATAATATAATAATATATATAATAAATATAATAATAATGATATATATATATAATTAATAAGATATAATTATAAATCTATAATATATCAATATAATAATACCTAATATATCAAAATAAGCTATATATAATATATTATAATAGTATATAATAATATATATATATATATAACTATATATATATACATAATACTATATTAGATAATAAGCCTATAAATAATTATAATATACAATATAAAATATACTAAATCACCTATAAAGATACCACCACCCCACCCATACTCATCATACCGTATATATTTAATACCCTACTATTCACTATATACTACTACCCTATACCTATACTCACTCAATACCTATATACCCTATTATATACTCACGTATATATATATATATCAGCCCATCTTTACGTCTCTCCCCTCCCTACCTCTAATTTTCTCATCATATAATCCATATAAATAGTACTCATAACCTAGCCACCATATATCTCTATATTATATCCTACTACTATCCCTATACTACCACTCGCTATCTATTCACTCGCAGCCCCCACCTACGCTGCAGCCTACTCAGCCTCTATAGCTTCATAAGTACGCGCTTATAACCTACTGACTTCACTACGTCATGTGCAGTATCGACCTGCATTCATCCACGTGCTTCGAGAACAGGTAATATATATTATATATATATATACTATATAATAATAACCTACTTTTAATCGTATAATAAATTATTTAAGAGAGTTAATACTCATATTGATATCACATATTTAGTATAATTAATAATTAATATTTAAATATATAAAATATATAATATAAATTAACAAATAGAATAACTAATAAATAAGAGATTATATAAATGATAAATCAATAGTAAATATTATACAATTCTTTACTAGGCGTAATATGTTAATTATGATGTAATATGAGTAACTCACTTTTTCGCAGAAAGAAACAAGAAATTTCACATTTTATGAATGAGTTTATCATCTCAACCTAGCACACACGTTATAGAAAATATTTCGACTATGATTAATAAATATTGAAAGTAGGAGGATAATTAATAATAATAATTAGATAATAATAATAATAATGGATATAAAAAACTAATAATCAACATAGATAATTAAATCAATGAAATACTCACATCACATAATATAATAAATAATATATAATGATAATCACTAATAGATAATAAATATGTATATAAACATGAATATAGTAAAGTTTAGTGATAATAGTATCGTACTAAAAATGGACAATAATTATACAATATATTTAAATAATAAAATTTCATAGTAATAATAATGATTATATATAATAATAATATATAAGTAATATATAAATTAATAATATTAAATAATAATAGTAAAAAGAATAGATAATATATATATAAAAAAAATAAAAGGGATACCATATATAAATAGTATAAGAAAAAAAAATAAATTAAATTATAAGTAATTAAAGATGAATATTAATAAAATAGAGTAAATAATAAATCTTAAATATTAAAAATAATATATAATTAATATATAATAATAATATAATAAGAATAATAAAATAATATTAAATAAAAAGTAAAATAACTAAATAATAATGAATTAATAATAAATAAGATAAATAGAAAGTAGAAAGAATAAGATAAATAAATATATAAGATATATACGTATATATATGTATATATAAATATAAATATTAATATAAACATATGATATATATATACTACATTATTTTAATTTACAGATTCCTAATATAATATAATAATAAATGCATACTAATATAAAATAATATATCATATATAGAATAGTAAGATACTGAGTATATATATTAAGCAAAAGTTTATATATATAAGTGAAATACATAATATATATAATAAATAATAGCATACGTAATATAAAAGACTAGCTGACTACGATACTACACGTAAATATACAGTAGGTAGTCAGCGATAGTGTAGCTATAAATATTAACTATATATAATATACTAAGTTATGTTACATAATTAACATATAGATAATATAATGATAATAACATTGTCAACTATTGAGCGGGATCAAACGAAATTAAATTATAAACATTCTTGGCATACAAATAGAGAATTCCTCTTACAATAGTTCATTGCCAAATTATAATAGATAGATATATTAGCAAAATAGTATATAGGTATGGATTTATAGTGTATTTAGTAGTTAAGGTATAGTTAAAAGTACTATATATACAGCTACTAAATAAAGTATTACTAATATATATAACAATATATACTAAAAGATATTAGGTATATAATATAGAATAGGTATAGTGAATAGTATAAGTAGTAAGTATACACTATAATAGCAATTATATATAATATTAGGTAAAAATAAAAATAAATATCTATAATATAGAAATATATATTTATATAGGTATCTCATATAATAAGGTATGTTACTCTATATTTTTAAATTATTTAGTCAGATAGAATAATTAAATATTATATACTAATATAGTATGAGGCAATAATTGGCACCTACTATATAGTATTATATAATATCATATAGAATTATAATATAGTAATATATATATATATATATATTATAGTATAATATAATAATATACCGTATGATATATATATATAAATATACTATAACTATAATATATAAACCATATTATATTGAGGAACACACTACCTATACTATCACTTACAAAAATCCGTATAAGGAATACATAGGCGGTACCAGCGATATATAATTAATAGAGTGAGACAATACTATATAGGCTAACATATATTAAAATATGTATAAAAATAGTGTTGTAATAATATAATATACGTAGTATAATAGTAATAAAAGAAATATATATAACTAGTCATAGTGGTATGAGTCATTAGTACATTTTGGTAGAATAATATAAATGGTAGTATAATAAAGGAATAGGTTAATACAAAGGTATTAACTATATAAATAGACAGTGATAATATAATAAAATATTAGTCTCACGAATACTTTACAAATATACTATAATATATAGTAGTTAATATAATATAATATAATAAAATTAGATGTAATTATAAATTAATAATAAATATATAAATAGTGCATATAATAATATAGATATATAATAGTATATAAATAATATATATTTGAAAATAACGTATAATATAGGATATATAATACTATTTACCTGAATAAATACGCAAGTACTACTAATATAACGTTAATATATACAGAGTATTCCTAGCGGTTAAGACAAATATAATAATTAATAAGGCTAATATTTACATGGAATAAACACGCAACGAAAAAAAATACTCAGCAAATTATCAGTAAAACTATCGATAAAGTACAGGGTAGTATTATAAATAACTACTATATAAATATTATAAATACAATGTAACAATAATATATTCAATAGTAGAACCTATAAAATTATATAATAACTAAATATATATATATTCAGTTATAACAAATTTAAGATAAAATATAATAGTCATATATAATGTATATACTACGTAAGGTAAAATAATTATTATATAATATAATCTCTATAGTATAGAACTTAACTCTCTTCTCTTCCCACTATAAATATAAATATACCTAGGTCAAATATACCAGAGTAATATATATATCAAGATAAATTATATATAAAATAAATAGTATAAATATATAATAAAAATAAAATATAAAATTATAAAGCTCAATATGTAATGTATTTTGAAACCAGAAAGATATGAAAAACGAATAAATAAATATAAGAAGTCAATAAACAATAATAATAATAGTATATATTAATATTAATAGGCATCACCTACAACTATAGATAGATAAATACAACCTATAAGTAGTTAAAATAATAATAACTATATGCAATAAATATAGTTATTTATTTAAAAAATAATTACTATAAAGAAATATAGTATAACTTTTCGTGTTCGACCTATATTATATATATATCATAATTATAACCTATATTACATACTAGCTTACTCATACTATACTATATCTCAATTATATATAATACTATCATACGTACTACTTATATAATAAAAGATTCACCATATACTACGTCACTACTCATTATGATTACTCATTATCTATCATATCACTATATATAATACACTACTATATTATATCCTATTATATTATAAATACTCATTATACCATCTGTACCCATATACTATCTAATAGACTATAATATACTATACTCATATGTTTAGAATACATACACCCTACGGTATTCATCCCCTATCATACTTATATATATCATATATATATATATATATATATAACAGATATTCACTATATATATATATATCCACCTATATATATATCACTCATATACCAACCTATATATCTTTCGAACGGTTCCCGTCTCTCCTCCGGTTGACAATACACTAAACATCCCTTGCCTTACTACATCAACACAAAAAAACTGTCCTTGGAGAGCTCGCGATCACCAATGCCGGTTTCCTAGGCGGCCCCCACACGAACCCACTGCGGCAGTTCACTTATTAGGTAGCGAGCCTTCTTCTTCCTCATTCTCAGTTAATCACAGCCTATAGCAAGGGTTGTATCTGCCCTTGTAGGAGTTACTGCTCTCGCTACCGTGCCCAAAACGGTAGAGCGACGAGTGAGCCAATTGACAACGGTGCGAGAGTCGAATCCTAGTGGCGATCCATAGTGTAAAAGAATACCTAGAAGTTCCCCTCTTGAATAGGGCATATGCCGTGAAGGTTGTGAACTTTGATAATTAAATAAAGTTTAATTTATATTAAAAATAAAAAGATCTGGGGGGGCTCTGGTTTACCGGCTTTCTGGACAGATTTGTCGATGCAAAGGCCAAAAAGGCGTATAACTCGTTCTGTACTTTCCAGTTCACCTTAGACCCTCATACTTTGCGGCGCAGAGTAGTGCTTTATCTCATTATTATATAGATACCCGCAGCGGCAACGTGCCGAGGAGTAAACTTAAATCACTCTCGTTACCACCACCTATACGACGCCCACGAAATGTAGCACAAGGAGAGTGCTGTAAATCTGCGCACTGAAAGTTATTGAGTTGATATTGATACACTCCACACAAATAGTTCGCTGCGTTTGCTATCCTCTTTCCTGATACTTCTGTTCTGTGGAATATCTTTTCCATTCTACATGTGATTCCTGCATTTATTTAAATCTCCCTCACTTTAGAAGCCTGTCATGTGCATCTGCATAATATTGACGCTAGAGGTAGAGAAAATATTTGTTGAACAGCTACTAAAATCCTACTTGCTACTGACTTGCCCGAGTGAGTAGGTGGTGTGACTAACTGGATACAATAACTACCCTATACAATACTAACATATATAATAAAATTAATAAAGCATTAAGAAAAAAATAATATAAATAAAATAAAAAAGAATGATATATGAAAATAAATACTATAATAGAATAGTAATAAATACAATAATAATCGTAAAATATCCCATATATCTTCTTAAATATAATACAATTATATATAATAAAATAATAATATATAATATATAAATATAATACTATAAGAATCATATATATATATAATATAATTATATATATAAATAATAATTATATAATAATAATAAAGATAATAATAATATTATATAATATAATATATTTAAATTTAATATTAATATATTAATTATATATATTATTATATATAATATATATTAATATAATATAATAATAATATATTATATATAAATATATATATAAATTAATTAATAAATATATTATATATATTAATATTATATATACTATATATATATATATTTATATATATATATATATATATTATATATTAATATATTAATATATTATATATTAATATATATATATATATATTAATATATATAACATTAGTATATAATATATATATATATAATATATTATATATATATATATATATATATATATATATATATTAATAATATATATATGACTATTAATATATTAATATATATAATATAATATAATATATATCAAGCTTTTCATACTCTATATTACCTATAATATATAATTATATTATATATATAAAAATAATAAAAGTTATAAAATATTTCTTCTGAATTTTTATTATTTTAATTGTCATTTTCTTAATTTGGCATTTCTCACGAATATATAATAACTTTTCTTTCTTTTAATTTTATACCATATAACCTTTATATATATATATTCTCTTTCTCTCTCTCCTCTCTCTCTCTCTTCTTTCTCTTCATCTACTCTACCTCTCTCTCTCTCTTCTCCTCCTCTTACTATCTCTCTCTCTTCTATTTTTAGATTATATTAATTTAATAATATATTAATTTGATAGATATTCAAATTTTAATCATTATTTACTGTATTTTTGGGGGGAAAAAAAAATTTTTATATAATTTTTTTATTTTATTTCTTCATTTTATTATTTTATATAATTTTATACGAAAAGTTTAAAGGTTATTTTTAGTTTAATTAATTCTTAAAAAAATATTTTGCATAATATGATACTTAATAATATACTATATATATTATATATTATCATATATTCATTATTATATATATATACTATATAATATATATATATATATATTAATATATATATATATATAATATATTGCAAGAGCGTGTATAATATTTTATAAATAAAAATCTTCATACTTCATACTTCATCCCATTGCATAATATATAGTTAAAAATTATGAAATCTTGTGCTTGTACTTGTGACCACCAAAGATTTGCGTAAATAATAAATTTGTTGACTAATAACGTAAGTGTACTCAGAGCAAAATTTACAATAACAAAGCTTTTCCCTGCATGAGTTGTATAAGCTTTTCTATCCTTTACTTATTTCATCTCCCTAATATTCTCTCCCATCAGTTGGATCCACGACCACACTTCTTCAGCTCAACAGAGAGAAAGCAACAATGATGTCACAACTTTCAAGCAAGAAAGGAAAAACACCACTAAGGAAAAAGTACTGTTGATACTAATCTCATCAAAAATATAGATATAAGCTTATAGTACATAAAGTTTGATTACATTCATCATTACTTATAATAGAATCATCATTACTTTTAATATGATATTATAAATTCATTATTCCAACTTCATAATATAAGGCATACATAATTCGATAAGGGACCGGAAAAATCAATAATAATCTATATACATCAAAGGAATTTATTATTTTAAGGCTATAATTATAGTATATATATTAATAATATATAATATATATATATATATATATAAGTAAATATAATATTAATTATATATATAATATTATAAAATATATATATAATATTAATATTATATAATATTATAAATATATATTATATTAATATATATAATATATGAATGTTTAGTATATATATTATATTAAATATTGTGTGTGTGTTGATGTGTGTGTGATTTGTGTGGTTGTATATTATGTGTGAGTGTGTGTGATGTGATTATTAGTGTGTATATAAATATATATATAAATATCATTGTTAGTGCGTGCGTAGTATTAGTGGTGCGTGTGTGTATAGGAAAGATATATAGCTGTGTATATTATTTAGCGTCGAAATCAGAGTGGGTATCGTGCGAATTATAAGGACTGTTGAGTTATAATACTATAAGTTATATGAAGTGTCGTTAAGAAGTTTTGAGGATGTATGGATTAAAATCTAATTTACTCATTGAAACAAAAAAAACTTATGAACCTCAGACAAAAAATCCAGAAAATGTGTTTATGGTGATTTGAAATAGGCGCGTTGAATAGTTTAATAGGGAAGCTCTATGGGCAATCTATTTAAGTGATGTACCGGTGTTCGGTGTAGGGCTTCTGAAATGGAATCGAAAGTGATGTATGTTGATCATGGTTGGATAAGCAGTGAGTATTAGTAAAAATAAATGGAGTTGAAAGTGATTGCTTATTATAATATTAATAGGCGCGGATGAGGCAGGGATGCTTTTATGTCTTCCTGGTTATTCAATTTTTTATCTGTGATGGATGATCACATTGCCCATAGAAATTTGATCTTATAAAAGATAGTTTTAGAATGATAGAGAAAGGTTAAGAGTGAGGGTGCCCTACCTTATTATATGAAATTTGATTTGGTTTCTGTGACTGTGCGCACTCGAATCTGATATGAGGTTTAGGTGCAGGATTAGATAGAGTGAAATTGCAGGTGTGTTAAAGGAGGAGTTTGAAGTTAAACGTAGATAAAGGTTATGGTTGTGAGTGAGGACAGTCCTCGGTGGTCTGACTTTCATGTTGCGTTCATTATGTGATGTTATTTAAATGGTGAGCTGGTAACAAGTTCTTTTGATCTCATAAATATTTAAGATATTATGATGAATGAAATTAGGGAATGGCTGCTGAATGGAAGCGAGAACAATACAATGTAGTAGGTTAAAGTCTAGTTGTAGAACTCCAGATGAAGCTGGTGAGTGCAATCTAATCGGCTGGTAAATGTAATCTGGGATAAGTTTTCATGTGCGCTAGCGGTCTTACTAACTCGGTTTATTAGGTTCTCTTTGTTATGATACTAGTAGGAGCATACTTTGGTCTTTAGAATAAAAGGTTAGATCTAACGGTCGCAATGGGCATCTTAGGGACGTCGTTACGGTGTGAGAAAGAGATTGGATCAAGAATTGTAAGATAAGACGTGACTTTAGAGAGTTGAATTTTCGTTAGGTGTGAAGGAACAAGTGGGTAAAATGACGAGGATAAATGAAAGTCGTTTGAGATCAAGTTTAGTTCTACCTTGAGGCCGGAAGGATTAGATTAGATCAGTCGGTTGGCTTAAGCCGATGCTTATCAGATGTAACTCTCTGCTGAGGATAAATCGGCTGCTTATGAGGACCTAAAGCAAAGGAAAGTGGATGATATCAGGTAAAGAATTGCCTGCGATTGAGATAATGTGTTACGAGAGTTTTGACAGATAACGGCAGAGAAAAGAAAGGTTAGCATACATAGGAGCGGTGAAGGCGCAGGTTTGTGATTGGCTATTGGTTGACAGTGGGACAGAGCCTAAAGGGGTACCTTAAGTTACTCGAAAGCCCTCACCACTAATGACTCCACCCAAAAGATTGCACTAAGTGAGGGGTCTCAGATCCATCTCACTTGGAAGTAATCGGTTGCCCTAGGTAAATAAGACCTCTAGGGCTGGTACTATTCTGTACCTGTCTGCAGCGTTGCATCTAAAAGGTATTACAGGGGGACGGGGGTCGCTAGGCGATATACATCTCCTAGAGATCACTTCTCTCGTCCTTTATGTTTTTTACGATCTCGCTTTCTTTCTCTTGAGTCTCCTCAATTGGCATCTTAGCGGCTACATCGTTTGAACCCTCACCATTTCATATATTGCTACAATAGAGAAGTGTAATACTAGTAATACGTCAAAGAATATATATATTCACTTATAAATGTTCAAATTCAAAAACGAGAGATTTGATCAGAATAACTAAACAGCATCATTAACCATTTAAATTCGTTAATACAATACAATATTTTTTCCTCTTTTAAAAAGATCTTCCTCTCTGTGTCAATCAATTAGCAGATTTGTCTACAATGGAGAATCCTGATTATTTGCGAACACAGCACCAATGTTGACTTCCTTTCTCTCCAAATCACTAATGCCCAATGGATTCATAATTTATATTATAATTTTTGAGTGTCATAAACGAGATTATAATTTCTCAATAATCTACACTCTTTAGAACTGGAAAATCTCTAGAATTCACTAATCAATAATAGTTATATTATTTTATGAAATATAGAGTATTGAAGGTCTATCTTTACATACGTTATGCAAAAATTAGCTCAAACTATCATCTTGCAAATAGTAAGAAATAGCTCTAATTACAAAAATTTTACTGAAACTCTAATTGCCAAAACATTGTATGTGTCCCCTTTTTTTGAGCCCCCATTAAATATCATAGGTTTATTGATAATGAAATTTATTATTTTATGCTTTGAGGATTTAAGGATCTTGTAGTCTTTAATGTAAAGGCCCCAAGAACCAACGTGTTGTGAGTTACCGATTAGAATACATAGATATAATAAACTCTAATTGTGTAAAACTATTGTCCTCGAAAAGTGTAAATCCAATAGGTTTAAAATGCAATAGATGAATATATTCACTCTCTCAATAGAGAAGTTAGGTGTTTCCGACGCACTCTTATATTACCAATACTCTATCTTATATTTACTTTCAAACTCCCTTTACCCTCTATTATTATTAATAGTTATATATTAATTATATCTTATAAAGTATTAGGTGAGTGAACATATAGAATATATGTGAGCTCAAAACGGTTGATTCCCTCGTATACGTGCGTAATGTGTTAACCGTAGCTCCCCTATCTGTGAGTGACTAACGCTCACGAGAACCATTTGGTAAGAGAACTTTCTCGTGATTATATACTCGTAAGTTA
Source organism: Trachelipus rathkii (assembly GCA_015478945.1). Lineage (NCBI taxonomy): Eukaryota > Metazoa > Arthropoda > Malacostraca > Isopoda > Trachelipodidae > Trachelipus > Trachelipus rathkii. The sequence continues at coordinate 3,414 of JABUQX010068661.1, read as the reverse complement.
TAGCAGTTGCCGTAGTTATATATTCGTTCAGTAACGGTAATTGATGATACCATGTACGGGCGCATTTCACATAATTATACCCACTTAAATATCATATATACTATTAATCATACATGTTCATTTTAAAACTCATAGATGAATCATACTCTCTTTGCTTTAGCCCCTTACCTCTCACCTCTTACTTCATAACTGGCTTATTACTTCTTATATATATATATAAACATCTAATTCTAACAATTTTAACAATATATTAGATATAGTAAATATATATAATCAATGTATCTTCTTTATATTCTTATAGAATACATATTACTGAAGACCTATACGGGTATACATACTATTGCTTATCTATTATATACCATGATAGCAGTAAAGGCTTACTAATACTAAGTGATCATTATACTAACTTCTCAGTCAAAACCACAAGACCTACTCCTAAACTTTATAATAACCTATATTATTTTCGTTCTTTTACCAAAACTTTACATTATTTGATATGGTATATTAATATACGAGCGACTTATATCACTACTTTTTCCTTTACAATTCTATTCATCCTTTTTACTCAAATACGCTACTTAACAGCAAGCTTTAGGTGTTTTTTCGTACTGGCGTTTATCTGATTTATGTGTAGTGGACGTCGTATGTAGTTTCTTGTTCCTTTGTATATTGTGCTGCATGTCTCTACGCTCGGATGGGTCTGTGCTTATGATGTACTTAGTGTACAGGCATTGTAGCCCTCTCCAACACAATATACTGCGCACCGACTGCCGTTATTTGATTTTCACTTTATTATACTATATGAAATTACCCTATAAGTTACAATAAAATAATAAGCATACAGTGAAAGTTATATTAGTTAAATTAATCTGTTTCGAAATTTCATAGAAATGTACAATAAGAGCCACCTTATAGGGTATAGCGTCACATGGCATTTCTGTATATACTGGTTTATATACTTTACCTGGGTTTCTAAAATAGCTAAAACACCAAAAATTCACGAAATATGTCATACTAAATTTCTCATGTATGAGCACTAACAGTCATGCTCATAAATAGAGAGCGTACACACCAAGCTCAAATAATTAAAACTAAGAGTAAAAATATCACTCATAACCATCAGGTAATCAAACATACAATGTATTCAGCGCGGCGTGTAAGATACGCTTGTTCTACGTACATATATTTATACTGATAATACACTCACTACTTTCACTACATAATGGATTCCTTCTCACGAGGAAAATTTTGAACTGAAAATTGTATAGAAATCATAGTATATATTGATAGATAGATAGATGTCATCAGGGAACCCTAGATATAGATAAGGATAGATTGAATTAGATGAGTGATTATGAATCTAGTTGATACGCGATAACACTCACCACTGAATAGCTAATCGATGGATCTTGATTCCAAAACCTGTGTAAAATTTGTTCACTCACTACCCCACTTATTTATTATTATTATTATTCATTTTTATTATTTATAATTTATTATATTATTTATTATATGTAATTATAATTATTCATGATATATTAATTATGATTTGATTATGATATATCGAGTTATGATTATATGAATTATGATTCATAGATTATTATGATTATTATTATATTATTATTATTATATTATTATTATTATTATTTATATATTATATTAATATTTTATTTATATTAATTTATCTTATTATTAATTTTTTTTTGGAATTATTTTGTAAATTTATTATTATTATTATTCCATTTATTATATATTATTTTATTTATTATTATTATATCATGAATTATATTCAATTAATTATATTAGATTTTTAATGTTTAATTTCATTATTAATTAATTGAATATTTTTTTTATATTAATTCATTCTTTATTATTATTATTTAATATATTTTTCATATTTATATATTATATTATTAGCTATATTATATTATTATTAATTTTATAATATTCTAATTATTATTTAAAAATTTAACCTCATATTTATTATATTCGCATATATATATTATTTAGTACTGGGATGATTATGGCTAAATTGATCATTCGTAATTATTATTACTATATATTATTATTAATATTATTATTATTATTATTCTTGTTATTCTTATTATTTAATTATTACCATGATATTATTATTATTAATTATACTTATTATTTCATTTATAGTATTTAATTATTATAATTCTCTCTTATATCTATATTATAATGATGAAATTAGATACGCATATAAATTTTTTTTAGCACTCATGGGTTTAATGTTGCTATGATATCTATGCTCTCTATGTACTATGGACCCAAAATTTTCAATTAGCTCACCCAGGTATAATGAGATAGGTCCAATACAAAACCTAACCACTCATATAATATATATCTAATTATACACTATCTCATATGTGATATAAGTATAATAGTAAATCATATATATAAAAATTATACTATTATAATATATTATAATATATATTATTAATATTAAAATATTTATATATATATATTACTATATATAATAATATAATATATAACCAATATACAATAATTCTATAAATATCATAATATTTATATATGATGACCTAAATTTAATATAATAAACTTTATTTATATAAATTAGTTAAATATTTAATTTTATTTGACCATTATAAATTTATTTATAAAATTTTATAAACTCCATAAAAATATATACAATATCTATAATTATGTATACTGCATGTATTAAATTTTAATTATTACATATAATAATAAATTATATATAAAATATATGTTTAGATATTAATTTGCTTCGTTATAATTTATATATTTATTTTTTAAAATATCATTAATATTAATATAAAATTCTAAGCCTCATAACAAATATAAAGTGATTAAATATGTCACTGCTGTTATTATGTAAATGAAAATTATGGATATATATACGACCAACTACTATTATATATTATATATATATATATATATAAATTAATATAGTATATCTGTATATAATATATATAATAATATATAATATGATATATATTATATATAATATTATATAATAAATATTAATATATATTATATATTAATATATCATATATATAATAATATAATATTATTATATATATATATTAATATATAATTAATATATTATAATATAGTATATTAATTAATATATATATAGTAGTATATATTATATTATATATTATATATTATATTAATATTATACTATATACTTATAATTAATATAATATATTAATTATATTATATTAATACTATTAATATATATTAATATTAATATTATTATAAACTATATATATATTCTATCTATACTATATATATATAACAATTATTCATTATAATTATTTAATTTAAATTCATCATTGTGGGATATATTATCATAAATCTATGTAATACTATATTTATAAATATTATTTAATATTTTACTATTATTAT
>JABUQX010068660.1:20000-26539 GCA_015478945.1 Trachelipus rathkii | reverse complement strand
TTATTGTTATTATTATTATTATTATTATTATTATTATTATTATTATTATTATTATTATTATTATTATTATTATATATAATAATTAATAATAATATTAATATTTGTAATTTTGACTACTACTATTTACTACTACTACTAAAAATATTACAACTACTACTACTACTACTACTACTACTACTACTACTAATAATAATAATAATAATAATAATAATAATAATAATAATAATAATAATAATAATAATAATAATAATAATAATAATAATAATAATAATAATAATAATAATAATAATAATAATAATAAGAGAAATGAGGATCGTATATTTCCTAAGTATGTTAGCGCTTAGCAGCTCCAATTCCTTATACGAGAATAATTTCTTTCATATTCTCAGAGAAGTTTTAATGAAATTGGTCTGTGGCCAAAGAGGCTTTTTTGTTCTACGGTACGTGAGTGAAGTTCTTTGAGAATATTAACCTAAAGTTTTCTTCTATTTTGTTTTCCTTATAACAAAAGTTTGATTATATAATCTGATGTTCTATAATAACTGTACACCTTAAGCAAATTATAATTATGAAAATTATGAAATGAAAAACAAGTGGAAGGCTTCTTCAAGAACTTTCTGACGTTTCTTCATCTTTCTCGCAATTTTTAACTTTTATTTATGGTTTAATCGTCGCATTTCCTAAAAATAATATAATGGAGCATCTCTCCATTATATTCATAATAGGTGAGGGTATATAGCATAGTATATATATATATATATATATATATAGATGGTGTGTTATATATATATATATATAGTAAAAGATAATTTTTTTCTCTTTAATATATAGATATATATATATATATATATATATATATATATATATATATATAATTTAACTTCTCCTTTAAAGGGTAGTTAACCGATATATATCGACCACATATAATTCTTTTAAATTAAATGACTCTATTAATGAGTAACGTTTCGCATAACTAGTCATTAATTCAGTATTGTTTGGTAAACAATGTAAATACTTTGTAATGAAAGTAAGAATATTCATAATTCTTTGTTGCATTTTGCCAAATTTTGAAGCGTATGCAAAAACAAATGACTCGAGAACTTTGTAGTGATGAAGGCTGGTAAACACTTACCAGCCCATGCCACAGCCCTGCTTTCGGAAGAGACAATATTCAGATAACTTTAATAGATCTGCGTCTTTTTAAAACTACCCTGTTTTTCCTTCAACTATGACTCCGTTTCCAGCTCAAGCCCCCTTCTCCTCCTCCAACTATAGCCCCCTTTCCATGTTGCATTTTACACTTGCGAAATCATTCATTCTTTATGATAAAACAAGATAAGAGATATGAGAAGGTTGCCGGAGAAACCCATAGGTAGAATGAGTTTAAAAAGTATATGACAAAGGGATTGAATTTAAGAAATGAGCTTAGCATATTGGGTTCATCTTCAAAAGAACGTTTGTTACTAACTCCTTTATAGGAAATAAATTTTTTCGCCTCGGGCTCAACCGGAATATTCCGTAGCACCCTGCCTGCGACTCCAGGTTTCTATGATATATAATTCTCTATATTTTAGCACAATAAAGGGATATATATATATATATATATATATATTTAGTAGTATATAATATATATATATATATATATATGTATATATATATATACATATTATAAATTATATATAACGTTTAAATACAATAGCAAGAAACTATTACGGAATGTAAAGAAAACTTTCCTCCTTTGGGTCGAACCACCGCATGTTGCAACTGAGAACGATATACTCGACGCTCTACCACTGAGCCATCCTCTAACCCAAAAAAGTTAGATTCAAGAACAGTTTTAAGCGAACGAGCTCCCGTCAAGGCGATATCACCAGGTTTTCACCCTGTCCTTTCCTCGTTCGTAAGATTATAAATCACTATAACATTGCTATCCTCGCAATTAATAAGTTTTAACAAAGGGTCAGAGGGTGAACGATTTTTGCGGAAACCAAACTGGAAATTTGAAAAGGCTTGGCGACTCTCCAGAACAAGGACAAAGCGACCTGAATCAATTTTCTCTATTAATTTACAGGAATGACAGGTCAGCGAAATTGGTCTTTGGTTGTCCGCCAACTTCGGATCTTTCCCAGGTTTGGGGATAGGAATTACAAAAGCTGTATTCCAAATAGAAGGAAAAGAATATTCGATCCAGATTCTATTATACAAATCCAGCAAAAATGCTGATGCCGAGGGATGGATATGATGGAGCTTGATGTACGAAATCATGTCTGGACCAATAGCACCATCTTTGCTATTCACCAGTGCAGTTTGATACTCTGCAAAGTGTGAAAAGACGGCTATAGGTATGATCTTCCCCTTTTGCTGTTGAGAAGTCTGGCAGTGCAGTATTGGTTCTCAATTTTTGAAAGTCTTTAGGATAGCGTAAAGAGCTCGAGTGGCTAGCAAAACTATAACCTAGTGCATCTGCAACAGCAGCAGAAGCGGAGATCGTATGAGATATATCAGGCCCATAACGGAGGAATGTGGGTGTGGAGTTGCTGGAGCGACGAGATATTTTCTGTATAGCTTTCTACACTAAAGGAAGGGTAGTTGTGAAGTTAACGGTCGAAATGTAAGTTCTAAAAAATTGTTTACGTGTTTGGCGATTAATTCGCCGAGATTTCAACGCAGCTACTTTAAAAATGTAATCATGTTTGGGGTGGAATGCGGTCTTTATTGCTTATGAAAGTTTCTTCTTCTTAGCTTGTGCGCACTCGGGACCACCAAGGGGTTGCCGACCGCCTGCCTGCGGAAGATTGTGGAAAGCAAGCTTCCGCTTCCGAGATAACAACTTGCTGGAAGAAGCAAAAAGCATCATCAACAGTCGGAAACCGGTTGTTGAAGGGAGAAACTGATAGCTGAAGCCTGGTAAAAAGGGAGCCCACTCCGTTCGATCATAAAGCCCGCTGGAGTTAGGTTTTAACATTGGGCTTGGTACAAGCTCATTTAAAACTATTGGGTAATGATCATTGCCATATAAATAGTCAAAGCGAGACCAGGTAAAGCGATGCATAAGGGAATGGGAGCAAAAGGAAATATCATTACAGGAAGAAGTGTGTGTAATCTATTCATTCATATGTAGCAGAGTCCTGTGGTTAAGGTATCCTGTGGAAAATCGGTTAAAAGATTCACAAAGAATATCTTTGGATTTAGACGAAGTACAGAGTCGCCCTATTAGCGGGTGGCGGGGAGAATGTTTTTAAAAAGATCAGCTAGGTCGAGCTTAGTAAATTCACTACTGGAGCCAAGTAGATCGAGCAGGAGAGTAAGGTCGGTGGATAAATGAATTGTGCTGCCACTGCATGAAGTTTAGTTTGGATTGGGACTGTGGAGAATAGTATTGTGATTTTGTGAACGAGCACTCCCGCTCCCCCCCCATCATTGTCACCTCTTCTATAGAGGTTAGCTGCGATTTATATCTTCGGACGGTTAAAAGAAGTCATGATAACATAGATACCTGTAAACTTTGGTGTACATACTGTATGTTTATTAGTTGAACAAGTTCTTCTTCAAAAAGAAGTAGCCACGACAATTCAATTGAATTAAGGTGGCAATGCTGAGTTGTTATAAATATTGTATGATGATGGTCTTTGAAACAATTGTCTCCTAGCGTGATCAAGAAGTACCGTTGTAGCGTTGGAGGTGGGTTCAGATGGGGTAGGAAAGGCTGAGACGTGGATTCGACGAGGAAGGGGGCATCCTGGTGGTAACAAAAAGTCATACATCAGAGACTTAGGTTGTATGACTGCTTTTGGGAAAGAGTTTTCAGTAGTATTTGGTGAAGGGGTTTCGCCATGAATGCGAGATAAGTTGAGTTCAACCAAGTTCAAATTTTTAAAGTGAGCCTTGGTTGGTCGTTGAAAAGAGCAAACCGGTAAAATGCTCATGTTTATTAATGAGCGGTATCAGTATCTGCCAAGCAAGCAGATTCAGAAATGTGTGAAGGATATGGAGCTGTTTCCATGGAAGTGGGGCTGAAGCAAAAGTCACGGAAGTGGGAAATGTGTTAGTTAATATTATTGGGATCTGATATAGATTTGTTGATTGACAAGGTTCGGGATTCTGTAGATTTTGCTAGTAATTCATCATGCGAGTGATTTTGGGAGAATGAACAATTTGATTTAAGAATGGGAAGCTCTAGGTCTCCTTTCATGCCTCCGACAGATCCAAACCGCTTAGAGCGTTTGCGATTTACGTTGGACAGTTTTCCATTCGCCTTTCTCGAAAGCGCAGGAAGCGTTAGAAAGAGAATGGGTCATCACATAAAGCTCCATTTGGGAGCTGTTATTCATTTCATCCGATAAGTATAGAATCCCTTTGGGAGTGCTGAGATAGGAAATTCAAGAAGAGTTATAGGAAGATCCAGAAGAGCTAGAATTATCTTGCAGACTATTAGAGGGTTGATTGGTGGGTTGTCCGATAGCTGTGATTGTTTGGGTAAAATCTATTGAAGTCATTGCTTTTGTCTCTAGAATAGACTTATGGCGAGGTCTCTTCTGAGTTGCATTTTTTACGTCTGGGGTTAATGTGTTTTTGTTTAGAAATTCGGATGCTTTGTATTTTAACGAATAATCTTTAGCTTGGTGATTATTCTTTTCTTTGTGTTTAGGAACATCTTTTTCAGGAATTTGAGTAATAGTGGGAGGCGAATTAAGGGACAAAGAGACAGTCCTCTTGCATAAGTTTGGAGAACCTATTGGGTAGGTATGGGACAGTGTGTCTTGGCAGGAGATGTTTTCCAAGTTTTGTGTTAGATGAACCAGCTTAGTTTCATTGCTGGATTGTTGAGAGCTAGTACTAGGGATAGGGTTGTTGATGGCTTTTTGGACGGGAGATTGGATCAAGGGATGCTTTTGTACTATTGAGGAGTAGGTAGTGTGGGCAATTCAGGCAGACAGGTTGGTTGCAGTAGCTGCCTCAGTTTCACAGGGATTTAGGGGAGGAGTTCTGTTAGGATGAGGTTGTGTTGGCGGATTAGCACGCGGAGGCAAGGGAGCAGCTGTAATTATGGCGCAAGATTGCCTTTGACTTGTATTATATTTTTCATTGAGCTGGCATATAGCATCTCTCCTGCTCAATTTATGTATGGTACATTACTCCAAAGCCTCATGTTCAAAGGGGGTAAAACGGGCATTTGAAGGAAGAAATGCTGTGGTGGCCTCCACAGTTTTTACAGCTAGGGGTATTTTCACAGGGAATGTGAAATAATTTTCCGCAGATTCGGCATATGTCATCCGGTCCCCTACAATATTTTTGGGGATGACCAAACCATTGATATTTGAAGTAACGTCTTGGTCGAGGGATAAACGTGGGAACACTATGACTTGTGAACCCTATTTTCACTTTTGTAGGTGGAAGAGGGGTATTGAGGTCAAAGCAGAAGTGAGGATTTGGGTTCTGGGCGTAGTCCCTACGAGAGGGAAATCTATAATGTTTGTAACGGAAAATCTTTTCTGCTGGAGATTTCTCATAGTGACAGCAGTATCTTCATCTTTCTGTTGATAACCCTAAATAGTGCCTTTAGATGTGTTTCTTATTTCATCAGGAGTAGAAATAAGAGGAATATATGCAAGAGACGTTAAGGGGATGACAGAATGAAGGTTTGATTTCTGCTAGCAGCTTAAATGTGAGAATGGACCCATTTCTATTAATGTGACTGGAGGGTCTTCAACTCCTAAACTTTTTTCAAGTGAATCACTGAGAAGAATGGTTCTGGCTCAGTATGAGCTTTGGAGGTAGTGAATCGCAAAAACAAGATATCTAAGAAATATCCTGCATATCTAGAGAGGGGGCATGGGAGCATGGAAACAGGCTGAAATCACTGACGAAGCACCCCATTTGCTAAACTGCCTGGCTCCTGCTAAAATTGGGCACCGGTCGAGAATCGCTGAAATTATGCAAATAACCCTCAGGTGTAGGAGGAAATCACAAGAAAAACTAAAATTGCTGTAACTATACAATTACAGCCGTAGGGTCAGGCTGGGAACCGACAGATGGTAATTGTTGTTGATGTTGTTGGGGACTCTCCTTGGTTTAAACACGTTTTTTTCTTTTAATAACTTTTCCGTAAAAATTTAACCACAAACTTCGTCTAATTCATGAATGAACAGTAATGACAATAAAGCAAATGCAACATAAAAGTAAATAACAGGATGGGCTGGAAAGGCGTATATTTCATAAGCAAGGGGTAATCCTCTCCACAACAGGTTGCAGGTCAAGAGATCCACACAACCTCCCGGACCCCAACCCGTAGGGTAGATGTGGCCTCAGAAGATCCTCCCGGAACTCTAAGCCGGTTCCCACCCGTAACACACGGCACCTGCATCTTCACGTAAAGCTCAAGATTATGCACAAAGAGCAGAACGGCCTCTCAGTGGTTAGCGCTCAAGGTTCGGGTCCCTTACAAATGGCGGCCCAGTCAGAGGTGAGCTAAAATGACCGATTTTTTACAACTGTACTCTCATCCACGGGAGGAAGTGTGGTGAACTGGAAAACTCATG
>JABUQX010068660.1:12500-15000 GCA_015478945.1 Trachelipus rathkii | reverse complement strand
AATACATAATAAAAAATAATATAATAAAATAAATAATAAATAATAAATAATAAAATAATATATAAAATAAATAAACTAAATAAATAAAAAATAATCATAATCATAGATATAATAATAATAAAATCAACAACAAAGGCAAAATAATACGGACGGAAATAAGAAGAAAGACCTAAAAAATGAAACCTTACCTAGAAGAAGAGCAAGGATACCTGAACAGGGAAGGCACGAAACCCCCCCCAAACAAACACATGACGATCGGGGAATCATAGAAAAGAAAATCGCCAACAAAAAAGGTTACGAAAAAGGCAGAAAAAAGTAAGGAGAATGAGGTGTATCAGAAATAATGCCTAAACATAAAATAAGTGGATAGTTACTCTTCATTCATCGATGGAATGGCGTGTTAGATAAAAAATATGGAGGAGATGCGTAATCAAAAACACATTCATGCATAACATTATGCTAGTACATGCGAAGCAAATAAAAACAAAAATAAGAAAAACAGCATAAGGTGATAGTTGTGTGCATAAGTGAAGACATAGTGGTGCTAATAAGAAATTGTATTTTGGGGATGAGGTAATTCGAAGTAATAAAGTTGAAGACTGGCAAATCAACAGTTATAGAAGGAATTATTGGTGAAATGATCAAGAATGGAGAGGAGGTTGTGATTAATTGGATATGGAAGTTGTATAACAAAGCGTTTGTGGAGGGTTTAGTCCCGAAAGATTGGAGGAGGGCAGCAATAATACCCTTAAGTAAGGGAAAAATACTGTAGTTCTCAGAAAAGAAGAAAAACATGTGTATACTTTCTTGATTTGGAAAAGTCATATGATAGAGTTCAAAGAGGGAAGTTCTGGAGAGCATTTAGAAAGTTATGTAATAAATGGTTTGTTATTAAAGGAGATTAAAGTATTTTACAGTAACATCAAAAACTGCCTTAGGATTTACTTGAGGGAAGGGGAGTTGTTTAAAGCATTAATTGGACTTAGACATGGTTGTGGTAGGCTTTAAATATCATTATATGATAATTATCATTATCTTTATCGATAATGTAGTAAAGGATATGGATATGAATTAGAAAGGGTCTGATATTAATATGTGTGAAGCTAATTGGGAGTAATGAATTTTACATTTTGCTGACGATACTATGTTGGTTGCTTATTTAAGAGGAAAAACTATGTGATTTGGTGTTTGAATTTGAACGAGTGTGCCAAGAAAAGGAATTTAAAATTAATCCTGATAAAAATAAAGTGATGAAAATTAGTACAAAACTCAAAGGAGACAATTTTCAATCTGGGTTGAATATCATAATGATAAATGGGAAAAGTCTACCAAAGATTAGGTCTTTAGGCCCTTAGGAATTGATAATGGAACATTTGGAGGGATGAGAGAAGAGATTGACAATAGGGTTGCTGAGGGTGAAAGAGTATTAAGTAGCCTTAGAGAATTATGGAAAAAAAGGAATTCATCTAGGAAGGTAAAAATGAAATTGTTTGTGCATATTTTCTCCAACTGTTCTGTATGGATATGAGACGTGGACATTAAACTCTAAAATAAAAAAAGAAATGTTGAGGTTTTGGAAATGAAATAATTAGAATGAGTGATGATAGATTGGCTAAGAATTTTGTTATCTCTGAAGTGGTAGGCATAGGAGAACTGGCAGACCCAAATAGAGGTGGTTTAACGGAGTTAATTATATCAAAGGGGATTAGTACGATAAAGGAAATAAGATTAAAACATGATGGGATCACTTGGAGAAGAGTAGTACATGGAAAGTTCCTAAAAGGGTTGCAATTAATTGAACATCCTGGAACAATGGAAATAAGGGAACAGCATTCCTACTTGGAACTGACACTACCCGTAGTTATGTGGGAAACTGTGATAATAATAATAATAATAATAATAATAATAATAATAATAATAATAATAATAATAATAATAATAATAATAATAATAATAATAATAATAATATAAATACAATTGTTATAAAAAATTTTAAAATAATAAAATTATTAATAATAATAATATAATAATAATAAAATAATAATAATAATAATAATAATAATAATAATAATAATAATAATAATTAATAATAAATATATAATAATAATAATAATAATAATAATAATAATAATAATAATAATAATAATAATAATAATAATATAATAATAAATAATAATAATAATAATAATAATATAATAAAATAAAATAATAATAAATAATAATATAATAATAATAATAATATAATATAATAATAATAATAATAATAATATAATAATAATAATAATAATTAATTATAATATAATAATAAAATAATTATAATAATAACAATAAAATAATAATAATAATAATAAATAATAATAATAATAATATAAATAAAATAATAATATCCTACTAATAAATCCTCACATATAATAATAATTAAGAATAAATAATAATAGTACTATAAAAAATAATAATAATAACAACTTTTAATTGAACCAGAGTAAAAATAAATTTTAAG
>JABUQX010068660.1:2500-5000 GCA_015478945.1 Trachelipus rathkii | reverse complement strand
AAAAAAAAAAAAGAAAAAAAAAATTTTACGGATTCATATCAAATTACTAAAGACATTTTTGTTTATAATAAATAATAATAAATAATAATAATAATATTATAATAATAATAGTAATAACTAGATAATAATAATAGATAATTAATAATAATAATAATTATAATATATAATAATTAATAATTATTATATATAATATAAATAATAATATAATATAATAATAATAATAATAATAATAATAAAATAATAATAATAATAATAATAATAATAATAATAATAATAATAATAATAATAATAATAATAATAATAAATCATGAAAAGAAACTAAATGTAAGAAGGAATAAATTTATTATTATTTATGTATAAAATAGCAAATAAACAAATAAATATGTAAATAAATATAAAGTTTGAAAAAGAGTTCCGTAAACAAATTGGCTGTGATTTAAACTAAATAAACTGTGCGTCTGTCGGTTTGTGCGCCTCAAAAGACGCAATCTCCAAAAAGAAAAAAATAAACGCAAGAAACGAGAGACAAGTTTGCGTTTTTTCTTCCAAAGCATTTTAAGCTTTTAAACGACTCGTTAGAATTGAAAGGAAAACAATCTTTGACTGGGAAATGAACATAGAAGAAATGAATACGAATGGGAGGAAATGGAAAGGAAAGAAAATTGAGTAGTGAAATGTGAAATGACTTTGAAAGAGGGAACAGAAGGACAGGGGAAATAAGGAAACGAATGTGTAGAAATGTGAAAAAAATAGGCAATTTGCAAGTAAATGGAAAGAGAAAGGTATGAAATGCGTAGAAATGTGGAAGAGAAAAGGTTGAATGAATCAAATTATTGTAAGCAGTTAAATAAAGATTGGAATAAAGGAAAGTAAGGTAATGTGAGGAAACCCAGCAAAAGAGGAAAGTCAGATTAGGATTTTTTTTTAAAATAACTCGTTAAAAAATGAATAACTTAAAAATTATGCAGTAAAGGCGGAGAAAAGGAAAAAAGACTAAATGGGAGCATACGATAACATTAGATTAAATAGCCATTTTAAAAATGTCGTGAGTACAAAAGATTTGTAAAAACAAAAAGATGGTGAATACACAAGCAGAGCAGTTTGGCCAAAGTATAATTCCAACGGACGGTTAAAAAAAAAAAAAAAAAAAGTTTCTTCCACAAACAGAACAAGCGAAAAGCCAATTCTTAACTCTTAAGTTTCGACCGTTCAAAACATTTAGGCAATATCGAAACTTATTTGAAGTCCGAAGTTGAAAGAAACCTTTTTCCATTAAGGGAAAAGAGTCTTAATCCTATCCTATTATTTTACTATATGCTTTTTATCAAGAAAACCTTTAATGCCTTGGAATTTAATAGGAGCGGTGGATTTGTGGGACGTGTGGCAGGAAGGAGAGGAGGGAAGGGAGTGGAGAGGGGAGGAGAGCAGGGTGATTGTTCTTGATTGGGAAAAGAGGGAAATAGCATTTGCAGGACTCATTTAAGTCTTTTCATGTGTCTAAATTTATTAGTTTAAATAATAATGAATAATAATATAATAATAATAATAATAATAATAAAATATAATAATAATAATAAAATAGATTAATTAATTAATATAATAAATAATAATATAATATAATAAGTATAATAATAATATATTAATAATATAATATATTAATAATAATTAATAATAATAATATAATATAATTATAATTAATAATAATATAATAATATAATACATTTATATTGAATAAAGTACATTACAGGAATACATACGAACAGGACAACGTGTAGACATCAGATCGGATTCTTAACGAATTAAAACTACACACAGATGGATAATTCAGCAGACAACAACGACATACAAGTAGAATATACTACAACAACAACGGAACAACAACAACAAGTCAACAACACAACAACAACAGCAACATTTGACTTTGTCTAACTAACTACAAAACACAAAAACATCAAACAACAACAAATAATCAAATATAGATTAATATTGATAATATGAATATTATACATAATAATATTAATAATAATATATAATAATAATAATAATAATAATAATCATAATATAAATATTATAATTTTGAAATTTAATAATTAAGAAAATACAATGTGAGAATATGCAAGCAAAATAATAATTAATAATTAATAATAATAAATAATAATAATAATAATTTGGAATAAGGGTCAATAATAATAATAATCGCCGAATCAGAATCAGAATCAGAATATGTTTATTCAAATAAGAAAAATTACATTTTTTACAATTACAATATTTAACAATTTAGTTATACCAATTAATTATAATAACCAAAAATAATTTCCCTAGTCCTAGTATCTGAAATGGGTCTACTAATTGCAACACATTGTCGTGTCCTTTGAGACCCGAAATATAGAATAAAGAAATAAACATAAAATGAAAATAAATACAATAAATAATAATAATAATAATAATAAATAATAATAATAATAATATAATAATAATCATCATTAATTAGAAATAAATA
>JABUQX010068659.1:0-32305 GCA_015478945.1 Trachelipus rathkii | reverse complement strand
GTCACCTCTCTTAGTTCCTCTAAACGAAGGACGCTCATATACGCTAAATTGTCTACCGAAGCCTCATTAGTGGCACTCTCTATAAAGGGTTTTTATTATGAATAGCATTTATCTTATCTCACAGTTGCAATCGGACTTTATATTCATTCACCATACCTATATAAGTATCTCTATATCAATACTACCTCTACTTTATAAAATGACCTCTTTCAAATTCTTCCTTAACACTTAACGTAGTGCCTCCGTACCATATATATTATATATATATATATTAATAATATATAATATATATATATTATTATAATATATATATATTAATATATAATATATATAGTATGATATATATATATATATATATAATATATATATTATTGTGACTATTTTAATATTTTTGAGTAGTGATTCATAACCTTAATGAGCATAGAGGCGTTATGCTATATATACTCTTAACCTATACCCTCACATATAAAATACCATTATTGGAATTCCGAACGTTACGAGACCCACCACAACCCACATAGAGAAGACGGTCACAAACAAGGTGATTGAATAATCAACTTTACTAATGTGATTAGTGTGAGTCTACTTAGTCTATATATCATATTTACATGAGTCATAGAAAAAATTTGGATCCTGTAATTGAAATATTCAGTTACAAAAATAAATGGGATAAATTAAAATGTCAAAGCTAACCTTGTCCATGAATTTACAAAATAATTCATATAATTATTATATAAGATATTCAGTTCTAAAGAAGATTCTGAACCATGGGTCAACATATTTTAGTGGATAGTTAGGAATTCAAGATATAAAATATGGATATACACTTTTAAGAAGGTTGTTTAATATACCATAAAGTAAGAAAATGATGACTGCGAATGGGGCGTCCAGTTAGGTACAATCAATGAAGATAGTGGTGAACAGAATTGTATCGTGGTATATGGCGACTTATGAGTCTAATATAAATTTCAAGGTATGCGAGAGGATGGTCCTGAGTGACAGTAGTGGTTTGTGAGTGATATTTTAGTTTATATATATATTAGTGGCCCAATATGGAGGCCAGCATAGAATCTACAGTCATGTAGACCTCATTTTCATATACAATAGTAATACTCATATTGTTTCAGCTTTAATATTTTTAAGTTTTATTTTGCTCTACCTGCTAATAATTTTAATATTATATATATATAATATAATATATATATAATAATATAATTAATATATTATATAAATATATATAATATAATAATTTATAATATATATATATTGCAATAATCTAAATTACTAACTACAATGTTTCGGCGAATTCTGTGGGGACTAGACTTATGAAACATTTTTAATCATCATTATCTTATTTTCTTTAGATTACACATTACTATTCCTATTTTTTCTCCTCTATATTCATACCTGACATTACTAGTATACATATATTATATATATATATATAATATATAATATAGTATTATATATATATATAACTTATATATAAATAGTTATTACAATATTTAATTTTTTATTAATTTTATATTTTAATTATATTAATTTTATTATTATTTTATATTATTCATATATATTATATTATGCTATGCCCCCCGCTTCCATCCTATGAGAAATGGGCTATGGAGATATTTTGCCAGCACAGCTGGTCAGGCTCAGAGATCTTTTAAAGGGAGAGGCATCTTTTTATGACATAATTGTATAACTTATAATATAAAAAGGAATATATAAATGTATATAATGATATTTTTATATTATTTTATTATTTTCTGTTTAGAAGATGTTTATTGGTATTTTGATACCTGAGAACAGAGACAGAGATCTGACTAGACTAGTCTATATTATTTATACGATGGTGTCTAGTGAGAAAAGAGTTAGTTGATGTATGGGTGTTAGAGTTATTTTCGGTACTTTGTGTGAGACGTCTTGGGATCTATGAATGTATTTGTTATTGCTGGAGATAAGTCTTTGGGTATATTTGAGCATGTGATGGATTATTTTGTATGAATGAGTATCTTTGGTATGCTTGGATGAGAGCATATATTGCACATTGTTGTATAGAATAGTTTATAATGTGGTTGTAGTTGTTTGTAGTGAACAGATGAGATATGACCTGCTGTTATGTAGATACATGTTTAATAGTTGTACAGACCTATCATTGTACTAAGATGTAGCTTTTGATTGGAAGACAATTTTAATTGTTTCCTATATGGTAGTAATGTTGATGAGGTGTGTTAGGTATTTAGAAAGGTCAGGCCTGGGGATTGGTGAAAACTTTCAGCTTAGTGTGTGTGTGTATTTGAATTGACTGCTCAAAATTTCTTAGTTATATTGAATTGTTATATTGCTGGTGGCAAAATGAGCAGTTTGATGCTGTAGTTTAAGAAGGACCAAAGGTGAGTAGTGTTTTTATAATAATATATATAATAAATCATCTCTTTTTTGATCGTGTCTAATATTATACGATCGTATTTTAATTAATTTATGTGTGGCTCTATGATAGTAATATGTTCATGTTTGTGTTGTCGGGGAATGAGTTCAGTATGTTGGTATACTCGTGAATTGTTTGTCAAGCAGGCTGTAGATAGTGGTGTTGATGGGTAATAGTTTTGAAATTTTTATATGGAGTGATTAAGGTAGATATAAGGATTTTTGAGGTGAGAAGCATATCATTCTGTTTGATTAGGTTGTGAGTTTTATTGTTTATTGTAGTTACTTGCTTGCTATCTGTTTTGTTTTTGGTGAGTGATGTAGTGTTGTTTATGTGTAGTTTACGTTATAAAGTTGTATATATCTGTATCATAGTCAATTTTTAAAACTTCTGGTTCGTAGGGGTGATGTGTGAATTGGAAAAATTATACTATTAGAAAATAATAGTGAGTGAGTGTGATAGAGGAATCATTAACAAGTCTGTCTCCAACTATGTGAAAATTTTCTGAACTTATTTTGTTGGGTGCTGTGAGCCATAGAACAATAGGGGTGCCCAATTGCATTTGAGTAAAAACACCGTTGAAAACTATTTGTATGGAGACTTGCTCGTTTGCAATATAGACTCCGGTTTTTTTACTAGGCAAAAAATGAGACGTAAAATCCCAAACTCTTGAAATAATTGGACTCGTTTTGTGGAATTCATTGGCAATTTGGGTAAATGCAGTTTTTTTCCACAAATGTCTTTTAACTTTTTATTTGAATGGCATATTTTCTTTTGTTTTTGACAATTTTAACATCGGTTAACTAATTTTCATAATTTTTTGCCATTTTATAGAATTTTAACCTTTTCCAAAGTTTGAACATTGCTTCTAGTGATTCAGAATAATGTCCATTTTGCTACTCTTTCAAAATATTAATTTTTATTTAATAAAGTTTGTGCTCTTGACACTGTTGTATCTGTATCATTACTAATGTTGCAGTTTATTGTTACTTACTGCATATATACCGATGTTATATATATATATAGAATAATATATATATATATATAATTATATATATATAATATATATATATATATATATATATATCTATATATATATATATTATATATTATATTATACATACATATAATATATATATATATATATATATATATATATAGATAATATATATTATATATATTATATATATATATATATTTAATTTATATATTTATTATATTTATAATATTACTTATATATATATGATATATATATATATATATATATATTATATATATATATTATAATATATAATATTATAAATATAGATATATATTATATATATATAATATATATAATATTATATATATATATATTATATATATAGTATATATATATATATATATTATATTATATGCATAAATATGCATAAATTTGGTAAATATTAAACATACACACACAAGGAAAAATGTATAGGTAAGCTTTATTGAGTTATAAAAGATAACAAAAAATGTTCTATCCATTACACTTCAGTGAGTTATCACAACTTGTAAATTTAGAATATTGATGCCCTGACAAATCCCAGATTTTTCCATACTGTGAGTAACCAGCATGTTGATCGTTATTTTTTTTTGTACCAATTAAAATTATCATATTAATCATTTAATTAGCACTTCATATTTTACTCTAGATTCATACATTAAATTTTAATGAAAATTATCTTTAAAGATAGACGAGCTTATAGATGAACTTAAAATTTTTTTTTTTATTTATAGTAAATAATCCTATATATATATCCTGTACACCAATAGCGTCCAACGCACTACTTTTTTTATTTTTTTCCAAATATAAGAACAGTTTATTTAACAATAAAAGAAAATAAATTAAAAGTACTTATTGTGAAATTTCATAGGAACTAATATAACTCGATGGTCTAAGTTTCTTAAAATGGGGAGATTTTAGAGTTTAATACTATTTTATCTTTCTTCAAGGATACTGAATTTATTGAATTATTTATAGCTGTACTTTCAATTTCGTCAAAGCTTTCAGTTATTTACTAAATATACTGTTACGCTGACTCTTCAAGTTGTATATAGATTATTTAATGGATTATACTTCTTTTTTTCAACCTTTTATTATTTCATCTTCTTTCGTTTTTGGTTCAGTTCTTGACTCTTTAGATGAATTTCTTCATAAATCTTACCCTAATGTGGGACATAGCGCTTACATTTCTAAACATTTTTGAGTTGATATGGAACTTTAATGAATACTTTTCATGAATTCATTATATATTATAGTGCATATCTGTGTACAACTTGTTCTTTAGAGAAATTCAGAACTAATTAGTTCTATTTTCAGATTCTCCTATGTTATAAAGTTGCTTTAATTTATTATAGTAATAAACCCTCCTTCCACTTGTTCGCATTTCCATGCAAATATAATTACAGTTCACTAATTTTTAAATTAATAATATTTGACCATCCAATTCTCTACATATACATTTTAAAATCTTTACTATTAAAAGAAAAAAAACTTCATTTCAAGTGTCTTCATTAGAATAGAACAATCACCATACCAAATAAAATATATTTTTTGATATTTTATATAATTCTATAATTGATAGTTAGATAATTGAGTACTTTCACTGTGCAATATATATAATATCAAGTAGCGTGTATTTGGCTTATTGCTTTCTAGAAAAATAAGGAGCAAGTTCAAAGATTTAAATCACAATATTTATAACATTATTTCATCAGCCCCATTTAAATTGAAGCTTACTAGCACTATATTCTAGGAACATTGAATATTAAATTGTTTACCCTTATATATCTAGCACTACGAGAGGTTAAAGACATATTTAAATATTACCGACTCAACTCTATTTAAGTGCCCATAGTATATTCTGAATCTCTTTGTATCTAGTTGTAAAACATATCGTCTTAATGCAAAAAATGAGTATGAAACTATATTGATAAACTGGTTTTTGGTAGTTGGATGTTATTAAATGAGAATCAACATCAGTGGTCATTTAACATATACGGTTATAAGTTTTAGTGATAATATTAATTGATTAGAAGTTGATGAAATGGTATAATTTTTCAGTGCACAACACTTTCACTAATATTTATGTATTATTAAGAATCATACATAACGATAAAAAGTTTTTTCAAATGAGTGGTTGGTCCTGTCTGAGTGTGGTTGTAATAATATTACCAAATTGAAGAGTTGTCCCCTCAAGGAAAAAGTGAATTTGGAATGTGAAAAACTTACGCAACTTGGCAGTCCCCATAGTAAGAGTAGAATCAAAATAGGTTTCTTTTTACCATACTAATTACAGATCTATGTCTCTTTTGAGAAACTAAGTCAGTAACCACTTAACCCACTCACACTGATAACTGTGGGACATTCAAAATTTGCGGACGATCCAACACCTACTGCGTCGCTATAATTTAGTTTTTTGTATGAGAATGCATATCTCAAAAAATATAGTAATAATAAATACTCAACTGCACAAAAATCCAAAATCACTTCAAATCTCAAAAAAAGAAACACCCTCAAAAAGTATAAACGCCCTAAAAAAGAAAATGATAGAACAAATTAATTCATAAGTCTCAGTCTAAAACACACCAATATACCAATCACCTTCAAAAGGAATTGCACTGGGAAAACCGCTCGATGAACAATGAATAGAGAAGAATAGAGGTAAGTAAAATAAGTGATACGTAAAAATCAAAAAAATCAGAATATAGGAGAGATAAAGATATTAATAGGAAATGTCATTCCTCGACCTTCCTTATAATTCAAAATCCATCTTTATTCATGACGATCACTTATATACCACAATATATACAAAGGTGAATAGGAAAAAAAATAAGAATTAGTATCACCAAATATGAAAATGGTTATTCCATAGGAGAATCCTTCAATGATTTTGAAATTTTAAAATTCCATGAGACTTTTTTGGAATTTCCGCTGACTTGTCAGCCATATCTATATAAAAACGATGACCCTGAACTTTACCTCTTGGTACACCAATTTGTAGAGTATTTCCCTAGACTAATCTCAGGAAAGTGTGAACCCTGTCCAGTATTTATTGTTTAAATATCAAGTTATATAAAACAATTAGGTTATCAAAATGGCGTCCATAACAACACATTTGTCAAATTATTGAAATTGATAAATTTACAATTTGAGAATTTATATTTTTTTTTTTAAATTAGAAACATACGTTCAATGAGAGTATGGTCACTTCAAAGATATCGAGAATAAGCTACCTTTTGGTTTTTATTATGCAGCATAATATAATAAATTACTAATAAAATTGTATTGAGTTAAAATATAAAAGATGATATCAGAATTATTATTAAGCATACACATCAATACATGCTTATACCATGCTTAGTTTACTTTCATTTTCTTTAGTGTTTAATAACAAACACATTATCTATTTATTTATCTATTATATAAATAAAATATAAATAAATAAATGATATATAGTACTATTCATATATACCTACCATATATAATATATTTATATAGAAATATAATTATAGGTATTAATATAATATATAGTATATAGTATATATAGTATATATTATATATATATTATTATAATAATAATTATATTTATTATAATAAGGATAATAATTATATATGAATCATATATATAAAATATATTTATATAATTATATATACTATATAATATATAATAGTATTACAATAATTTTATTATTAATTCATGATTCGGTAATATCTTTATTGAGTACTAGGTTATACTATATCAATGTTTTAGCTATTATATATATATATCGCGCATAATAATAAATTATAATAATATATAAAGTAATAAAATATAAACGTCCAAGAATTGAATAGATATACTAATGTAATAGCTATAGATATAATAGTCTATTATATATATATAATATAAGTTGACCAAAAAAAAAGATTTAATAAGAAAAAGGGAAAGAGTTTCTGTATATAACGATACAGAATTTATGGTCATTGAGAGACTCATATATATATATAATGACTTAATATAATGGCTAATCATTATACTCTAAATTGTTTATAATGAGATATATGCAATCTAATTATATAAAGGAAGTATAGTGGTCAGTAAATTTATAAGAGATGTGTTGATAGCTAAACGATGTGAGCAAGACGAATGAACGAGATAATACTCAGTATGTAAGACGCTCGCTAGGGTAGAACTGAATGATTCTTACCTCGAATTGTTGATCATCCGTTATGATTACTGAACTAATTGCTCCAAGAGTGTTTTTTTTATTTCTAAAGAAGTTAAATCACGACAATAACGGTAGTTCTCTATATCATATAATTATTAATATATAATATATATATATATATATAAATATATATGGGGCAATAGAAAGAAAGCATTGTTAGTAGTGCAAAGAAGTTATAGTGTGAATAGTGCTAAATTATAAGAGTAAAAATGTTTAACAGTGATGGTTGTGATAAATTGAAGATAGGATTAAATAAGCTGGATTAAAAGGTTAAAATAAAGTAGCTAGTGATTGAATGTTAACTAAAAAGCATAATGATTGAAAGATAGCAATAATAGGTGGTTGACGGAGTTATAGAACTATGGAAACTAAGTTTCGTTTTATTATTAAAAAGGAAAGAAAAAAAAACGCAGTTTTTTTTACTTATAATAGTAGATATACGAGTATAGGAGAAAAAGACCAAAGACGGACAGAGATAAAATGAACAATTTGTTTTGGTTAATTGATGGTTATTGTATTATTGTGGACTTACTTTAGGTGAATAGGTATGTTAACTAATATGTAAAGAAAGCCGTGTTAAAAGGTTAAGTATATTTAGAAATATAGGAGGAAGTCTGCTTAGTAGTAAATATCAGAAAATAGGGATACGGTTCTCTTTTGATGAACTGATGAAGATGAGTTAGCATATGGATGAAGATAAAGATTCGAGAGAAGTAACACATTCGAAAAACTAATATCTGAGCAGACACAATCAGGTATTACACACAGTAAATATTGAAGATAGAAGTTAGATAGTGTAAATGGAGTTATTGGACTGGTAATGAGTATAGATTGTTTTGTAATACTACATACAGAATACGTCGATGTATTGGGGATGAAGGGTATTAATTAATGTAACAGAGGATTTCACTACTGGTAATCTATGGGGTAGTGTAGTGTAATAAAATGTTTTGTAAGAATTAGTGTAAATACTTTGCAAGGTTATAGTAATGATAATATAATACTATGGAGTGAATTAGTAATTCAATAGAACTAGAGGTACATATAGATGGTGTATTTGAATTGATTTCGGAATCGGATTTGAGTAATTAAAGACGTTTAATTGAGGGAGATATAGTATCCAAATGAGGTGGAGTGAGATAGCATAGAGTAATAGATACCCTTATATAAGTGGGTAAGGAGAAATAAGTAGGGACTGTAAATTTAATAAGTAGGTATAGAATAATTATTTGTAGATATATGAGGTAAATAGGTTAATTATGAGCTTAGGGTTGTTCTGAAAAGTGAGATGCGTCGAAGTGTACATGAATGGACATGTAAATTAGGTGATCATAGAATCCAAGTGTCACGCGTTTTAGTGTTTATGTCCCTAGAGCAGTGGTAGTGTTTGATCAAAGTCTTTACAAATTTGGAAACAAATGCTGAAAATAATGAGGGAGGAGAATAATTGTATTTAGGTTTTAACAGAGACTATTTTGCTAACACGAGCGAAAAAGCAGGTAAATAAGGAGAGGTATATACTGAGCAGTGCGTTAGTTGAAATGTGGTTTTGGTAGTAGGCTTCTAAGGATAGATGAATCAACAAGATAAGGATATGACGATAGTTGCGCGTGTTAAAGAATAGATAGCGCGTCGTCAAGATGTCTGATTTTGACCCCTTCACTCACACTAGCCGGAGTATATGATCAGTGTTGTCCTTAATTGTCCCTGGTAATTATCACAATATAGTGTAACTGCATGAGCGGCAGTCTCAGAGGTGGAGATAGAAGTTGCGACAAATCCGCTAGTATAGGCATATCACTGGTTGGAGGAATGGAATGAGTGTGAATGGTTCGGCCCCTACCTGGAACTATATGCCTCGACCTGAATTTGATTTTTTCTGTTGCCGAACGTAGAAAAAAGTTTATGTATGAGGGACGGTTAGAGAAGGAGTTTGGAACTAGGTTGGTGCTGTATTCCCATAAGGAGGCCGTGGAAAG
Source organism: Trachelipus rathkii (assembly GCA_015478945.1). Lineage (NCBI taxonomy): Eukaryota > Metazoa > Arthropoda > Malacostraca > Isopoda > Trachelipodidae > Trachelipus > Trachelipus rathkii. The sequence goes on along the minus strand of JABUQX010068659.1, from coordinate 22,669 downwards.
AACGTTGGATAAGCAGTAAGATTGAATCCACAGGTTGATGCCAGTTAACCCACCTCACAGAACGCGAGCTAGGTATCTATCCTCCCTTCAGGTTGATAGTATATTTTAGGGTTACGACCTTTGGTGAGCACTTCCTGTGTCCATGTACTGACATCAGACTGAAGTTTAAACTTTAATTCATATGTTCTTCTCGCTATAGTGTTGCGAATGAAAGAGGCGAATTACGGAACGATTAGCACGTAGATTTACGCTAAAGCTGCCAAAGTGTGCAGTATGGGCTCGTTACTGTGGCGGGAGTGTGCCCATTAAACGGTCAGCCGGTCGGTGTGTATTGCTAAACAGGAGACCTCTAGTCGTTGAGCGTGTGCGAGCGGTATTTTGACACATAGTAGCTTATATGTGCTTTATACCATCCTATGTTATTGCCGACTATCATTCATTCTTCCACTATGACCAAACCATCTCAATATAGTATGAGACATACACTTTGTCCACTTGATGTCATCACGATATTTTAATACACCACTTCTTAATCTTCAGCATCACCATCGATCGAGTTACCATCGTCTATTGTGTCCCTATCTTCTAGTGCATTTTTGTAGCTGTATGATTGAGCAAATGTATCATTCTGTCACAACCTAGCTATCAAGAGAGACCATAGAGATTATGTACATATAGTAGAGATAGACGTATGAGAAGACAATGTTGAGAGTCTATAATAACTTGACTTAATTCCAGACGCAGAATTAATGATAAGCGTACTTGAGATGTACTATTCCTGATTACACATAGAAAGTAAAACATGCGAAGATAGTCGGGTAACAGCTTATGCACGTCTGAGTTGTAGTAGGAGCGGCACGTGATGCTCTCGTGAAGAAAACGTATAGCCGCGCCTCGTGTAACAATTCCCGACAACAGAAACGAAGTTGTTAATTGCACGTCAGGCGTCACTCTCCAGATGACCATTCACAAACCGTTTCACGTTTGAAGGACTGAAAGCTATCATGTGAGGCCATTCATCCGTAGATGTCCCTGTACATCGAATACAGGCTGAAACATTAATAACATGATGAGGTCAACATATGCTGGAGATTGTAGTGAGTATCATCTAGACTTTGACTGTTCTCCTCCTGCGCACGACTTAGCTATACCTTTACTTTGCACGATCTAACTCCATTAGCAAGGAGCACTAGCACTCATTATGACAATCTTAGGTGTCGTTGGACATATTTTCTGTACATCGTCAAGGGGGATACCCTCCCCACATTTAATTGACTAATCGAACGCTGCCAGGTATATATCCTGTCCTTTCTTTTACCCAATTTGCGTTGCTCTAAATTCTTGTCCAGATCTACCTGCTCCTACTATCCAACGATGCCCACTGCCCCCGCACAATTAATTTACTCCCAGGGTTTCATTGGGGCAAAATATTACAGGACAGCTACTGCGAACAAGTCAAGAAGAAGTAACTGACACATTACATAGTTGATTCGGATCACGATTCGCTAGAAATTTTCTTGCTCCGTCCATGGCACGACTGTTCAACATTATTCGATTAAATTTTTGCCGATGCGAATTATAGACCGATGTACCGCTTAAATTGAAAAAGTATTACTATATTTACTTAAATTCTATCTCGCCTCTCTATACACCAAGAAGATAGATACAATTTTATAACAATTATACAATACCCTGTACCTCACTCCGTGATCATAATTTATAATAACTTAAATACCAATCACTTGTTATGAAACTATAACCATTTTATTCTTTCCTTACCACCTAGCTGTACTAGAACTTAAATATACATATACTTTTGATTCTCATGATTATCAAAGCTAATTATCCCTAATAATCTAACTAATATATATAGGTCACTATACATACTCATGCCTATATCATATACACTATTTCATACTATTATATATATATACCCTTAATCTATATTATACCACATGTATGTCTTTACAAGGATGATATCACACTCAGAACTCTGAGAATACAATTTATTCTTCCTCTCTCTCATGTTGTCTATGTCATTGTGGGTCTATACGCCGATAGTTTATTAAAAGGACGATTTCAAGATTTATTTCTCACATACCTCTTATGTCTCCTCTAACTACCTAATAAATAATTTCCTAATAAATCGAACACTCAATTAATTAGATTATCTAATTAATAATCATCTAATAACAAAATAGATCTTCATAGTATCAATATAATATCGAGAATTAATGACATACATACTTATATCGTTAAACAACAAAAAATAACACACCCCAGACATGTAACATACAAAAATATATGTTCTCTCGACTTTTTTACTTTTAGCTCAATATTATTATTACTATCCGAATTGTTATATGCCCTATCATATTCCTAGAATATCTTTATCTTATTTATGTTTTTCTCTGGCGTCATTACTACCTTCTCTTTAATAACTACTTCGTTATATTGTTCATATAAAGTAACTAATTTTAACTTGGCTCACACTCTCTCTCTGATTCATCTCGTGTGGTTAACGTTACTAGAAAAAACAAACATCATTCTGCGTAATTAATATATGAAGAGTCGGTCTTTATTAACAATAAATTATCAAAATATACTCTCATAAGATCCAATATTCATATGTTCAATATAACTCCGAGTCCATTAAAATAATCCCGGTATAATAATGCCCCGATGCGACTATTGACGATGAATATCAATAAATTCCGATTTTTTCGACCCCTTAGTTATTGTCAATCGATGTACGCAATACTAACTTATGCTATCTGTTCCATTTCTCAATATCATCTAACCTATACTATATCTATATACCCATTTATTCTTTTCACTTACATATTCTAATAACTCATACCCCAAAATCACTATTCTCTTGTACCATCATAAACCCTAAACACCACGAGTCATTATCACCTCATTCATTACTGCAAATATATTTAAATATAACAGATTTTTATTACAAAGTTGTTTCTATTCCACATACTCCAACTTCTACATCCATTTATCATATGTTACTAAAACACCAATCCCTATATTTCAATTAATCTAAGCTGAGTTTACCTCATTTATAATCCTAATTCTATTAAACACTTTTATCCTACTTATACCTTCAGAAGAGCTTCCTATTCCCTTTGTATGTCCCCAATTTCATTCTACCTTCCTTCCAAAGTGGTCATTTACCTCTTCTTTATCTTATACTTACGTAGATGACATCTTTAATGAGCATCCTTTTATACCTATACCTATGTAATATATATCACCATCTTCTTATTATTCCTCACCATTGAACGTGCGGAGTGTTCTGTGAAAAGGTTCACTATATACTACATCATGTGAATACCCAATAATTAGATATTCTACTATACAAACACATGACGCTAACGCTGAAATATAAAACGTCTCCCGAGACCCGCTATATAGCCCACACCCTCATTACAGCACACCCTACAGTGTCAGACTGATCTTTTTCACTACTTCAGTCTAGAAAATTCTCACCTACCTTTAAGGCCTACTCCACACGCGAAACTGAGACCATGCGATCTCCCTATGTCTATGCTCCCCCAAGATCATGTCCAATCACACTTGTGCCTCACGTTTATTGGTGCCTATTCAACATACTCTCTTCAGATACTAAATGAGCTCCCCCATTCCACATCCTCTTGACACACTCTTGTCGCGTCGACGCTTCTGGCTATACATACCACATCACATCCTATTACAGCGTAATTTAATCTTATTTGACTTTAAATCCTTCTGTTTTACCTTTCCATGCTCATAACTATACTCATCTTATTCCTCTCAGCCAAATCTCCCTTCCTACAATCCAGCTACTTATATCCGTCCTGTTGACCATCCAACGTACGTCATTCCTCCATTCATTCCCATCAAATTAATATGTTTAACTCAAAACCAATCTCATACGATTACAAATCTGGATAATCCCAATTTACACTCAAGCCTCTCTTTTCAACTTTTACCCTATTTATACCTCATTTTATGAACATCCAACCTAACTATCCAACATCTCTCTGCTTACTTCTCCATCCATTTATACGTCACCAAAAAATCTTTTCCACAATCATACTTTTCAACTATCGATACCATTTCTACCTGACACCAACTCTAGTTGATACTTCACTGTAGAACACACTCCTCGTGTTCAACAAGTTGTCAACGATTCTGAAATATATCATTTGTATATATCTTATTATAGACCTCCCCCTCACAGAAAATACCTCTTTCCAGATCACACTTCCTCATCCAATTTCACTCATATTTCTACCAGTGTACAACACAGGTACACACAAACACCCGTCCACCCAGCTGTATTTACCATCTTATTTTTTATCATTAATAATATATACTACCTCACCCCCCTATAATATATATATATATATAATTCTATATATTAGATATATATATATATCATATATATATATATATATATAATATATAATATATTATATACACTGGTATACATAAATGTATATGTACAATATATGGGCCCAGGAAGGGGTACTTGGTACTACTGTTAATTTAAAACATCTTTAATATAACATAAAAAAGAGGTAATTTTAAAAAACAAAAACAGAAAAAAACAATGTTTGAAAAAAAACGTGTTTTTTTTTTAAAAAAAAAAAAATTAAAAAAAAACCGTTTTTTCACAACCCTAATATATTATAGAAATATAATATATATATATAATTATATATTATATATTTGATATATCATATATAATATATTATATGATATATTAAATATATAATATGATATATATATTAAATATATATATTATTATATATATAGACATAAAAAATAAATATCGTATTTTTAGAAATAAAGTATATATATATTTTTTTTTACATAGCGAGATGTAAATATACATGTTAACTTTGTCCTATAGGATATATATATATATAATTCTTATATAAAAATGCTTTAAAAAAAATCTTTACACAAATGAAGAATAAAACCCCCTCACCCACCCCCACCCTCATTCAAAAACCTAAATAAAAATAAAGAAATAAAAGAGAAATCAAATTCCAAAGTAATCTCTCCAATCGATCCGGAAAATATTACTAGAAAACCTAAGAATTGATGTACTCAAGACTTTAGAGTTCCTTTTACCCCATCCTAAAACCACAACGGAGTAATGTGCACCAGCAACTGCCTGCAGTATCTACCTTTACCTTCATTCGATTCACGTCCCAGCATTCATCCAGTCCGTAGCCGTTCGAAATTATCTCTCCTCCCTTTATATTTAATACAACTCAGACTTATCTTTTTCCTACGACTGCTGGTCAGTCACACTATCTGACACTATCAAGCTTTCACACTTATAGTTATCGATCCTCGATGCTCTACTAACTTTTTTTTACCTTTGTGCTTAGCGTATCATACTTTTATATCGTGTACAAGACACAATCTTCTAAGTAACACAAACTCCTGCCAAAATCTGCTTACACTATCATCTCTCGAAACTTTCTCTTTGCTATTATTCATCCCATTTTTGACCAGCGACAAGAGACCAGATATCTTATTCCTGCTCAAAAATATATGATTTTAGAGTCCCATTCTACTCTCCACATATAGCGTCCACCATCTAAACTGCCAGAACCCTCTGCTCATCTCACGCGCACTCTCTAATCTTTCTTAGTCTTCTCTCATATCCAGCAAACAATATTTGTGATAGGACTCAACTTAAGGATTACACACTTATTCTATACCCACTCTCACTTCTCATAGTCTTTTTTAAGAGAAAAGCGATACTCTATAGATTTTTCTGATCTTCTCCATTATTATTCGATCATTTTCCTCTCGTCACATCCCGTATCTAATTTATTACTGCTTTGAGCGATTACTGTCTTTCTCTGATCTTCTCCATTCAGAAAGCCTACCACCAACACCTACCCATAATAATAACATCTATCACAAACTACTAGAATTATTGAAGTTGTTTGGTTGTTATAGTCATTTAATTCCTTATTTTGAGGCCGCCTGTTGCGCAAATTTCCATGATAACCTAATTCACAATTTATGTCAATTTCTTCTACCTTTTGGAAAAATTTTGTATTTTTTATCTAATGAAAGATATTGATTACACACTAGTATCCATTCAAACCACTTTCAAGCATCACCTTAGTTCTTTACTAACCAATCATAGTGAGTGAGTAGCTTTACATAGTTACTACCTCGACGCACTACTTTATTTAGACCAAATACCTGTCTATATATTATACTCCCATACAGCACTCTAAACATAATTTCTCTATCATTAATTAATCTACATTATATATACATTATCCCCATTACCCTTATATAAATGTACTTTACTGCTCTCCTCCAATCCCTCGAAAGTATACCCTCCATAAATGCTTTTATACCACAACTTCCAAATCCAATTACTCACCATCATACTCTTGTCATATTTTTATAGAATTTAATATTATGTCACCATGTAGATTTTAATTATATATACCTGTGACAGCATATTTGACTAATTCTTTCAACTTATCCATCTACTACCTATATATAATTACTTCTTATACTAACGTAAATATCATCCTCCCATAAAAACTTAATTCCTTTCTGCCACCATTTACTAAAACTCCACACACATTCACTATCTACCTCTTCATATAATTACTGTCAAATGATTATGGCTAAGATTTTCCGTATAAAGTATAGTTCTCCCCACACCCCCTCACATCATTATCTAAGCAGTCACATAAAAGTCAACCATCTACCTATTACTATTATCTAAATGCAGTTTCCTACCTTAATTCTCATTTATCTACTTCTCGCGTTAGCCTCCAGAAGAGCTTCCTACTCCCTTTGTAATAATCCCATTCACCTTCCTCCAAGCGCTATTCATATAAACCTCTTGTTTCTTTATACTCTATTATGATACTTTATTATATTTCCTTTTCTCATAATATTAAGTATATATATAATAAGTAAAAGTAATAAGATGAATGTAAAAATTGTCAGTAAAAAAACATAATGATACAAAGTTCAAGTAGCATAAATACTATTATGAAAATAAAAACTTGATCTGCATCATTAAAATAAAAATAAATTCTAAATAGGTTAGTTAACACATAATAATATATCTATATACTTTATTTTGTAATGCCAATCAAATAGAAGGAAAAATAACTTAATTGTAAATAAACATTTTAAGATAATAAAACTAACCTAAAATTCTATAAAAATAGACAGAATATAATATTATATAAAAGACGAACAATACACAACACACATGCTTACACACTAGAATCAAGATAACTTTATATATGAAATATTATGTGCCAAAATACCCAATGCAAAGATAGAGAGAGGTAACATTGTTTTCCTACAGAACTGGTGGACCCTTGTTAAACACTCCGCTATTTGTGAGTAGAGATAGGCCAATTTGTTCACAACTCCCAATGATTCCTAAAAAACTGTTTCATCTTTTCAGAATTACTTCTAAAATAGAAATTTAGAATGAAGAGGTAAATATTGCGTTTTTAAATTACATATTTATTCTTAACACTGAGTTAAGTCGAACTTCATACTCATTTCCCCATTAGGACTCAACTTTACTCATAAAATGAATTAGAAAAAAAAAACAGAAGAAAGAGTCTAGATGAAAAAAACAAAAAGCACTTACACTGTCTACCTATAACGATGCATTTACCACACTAATTCAAGAGAAAAAAAAAATAGGTTTCACTGTCATTTTTTAATTTAAACGATAATTGGCACGCCCATTGTTCTAGGTGCCACAAAATTAGTTCGAGAAAATGTTCATAGTTGCGACAGACTTTTTAATGATTACTCATTTCTCTAATTATTTCTAAGGTATGAACACGGGGGTTCCATCAAGTAAATCTGTTAATCTTTATATCTCCCGAAGAGCAAGTTCCTCCTTAAAAATCTGACCCAGCACCTCATGATAACTGATATTACATACAGTACTTTTGCAGGAATCCAAAGATATCCTTAAACATTAACATTGCATCCTCCAGAGTACACAAAACCCAACATGACTACACGAGTAAAGCAGGAATTTAATATTGAAAAACCAAGCGTACCTCATTCTAAATTAGTAGAAGCGGTAACTCACACACTGCGCAACGCCAACTACAAGCAGGCAACATCTATCCCTAAACAACAATAACAAATCGTTAGAACAAAATTTAATCTGCGCATTTAATATGACTATAGACAAAATTGATTAATTAATATAAATGAAACAAAATTAATAAATTATAATTATCAGAATTAAAATCATTCAAAATTTTATTAAAATAAAATATGACATATACAAAAATAAAATATATAATCAATACAAAACAAAATATTTAATAGAACAATTAATTACAATAATTATAGTAGTTACTAATCTATTAGTCACTTACTACTCAAAAGGAAATACATAATAAAAAAATAATACAAATGAAATATTAAATCATTATTTTAATTATGTACAAAAATTTAAATACGTTAAAAAAATAGTAAATTAGGAAATCTAAAAGTTTTGTCTTGGAAGTGAATTTTCATTTATTAAAATCGTAGTTCTCATTAACCACACACACAATAAAAATAATAATAAATAAATAAATAAATTACAGTATAAAATTTTAAATTCCATAAGTCAACCCGCTGTTAGTCATTGCGTAACAATTCAATTCCCGAGTCAAGCGTGTTTCGACACCAAGAATGTGGTCTATTATTCCATTGCGTGAGGGATAACTGTCGCGAGTAGATATATCCCTCTCCGAGAGAAGTTCTGTCTTAATTATCCATTTCAAACTCACCAACGCTCACGCGCACAGATCTATCTATATTTTGACACCACCCTCTTGTAGTAGCGAATTATTGTATAGTTAAATATAATATATAATTATATATAATGAATAATTAATAATAATTATATTTAATAATAATAATAATAATAATAATAATAATAATAATAATAATAATAATAATAATAATAAAATTTAATTTCAATCAAATAGTCTTGTAAAACCATTAACAAAGCACCATCATAAATTTACAAAGCCTATCAAATGGGTCAATAATTTTTTTTTGAAAAAAATGAATTCTTACTTTATTGATATAGATAACGAGTTTTTCAATACCAATTTGTTTTGCAAGCAAAAGATGTTATCTTGTTTGTGGCATAACACCATCATACCTGCCATCAACCATAAATGCCCCTTCCATCTGGATATATATATAGTATCACTATATAATATCAATAGTTTTGTATCATATTCTGTAAAATTTAATTAGTAGTTAGACATTGGAAATCAGTTGTCCAAATTAAAGTTAATTAATTAAATTAATATGACTAAATAAATCTTGCTGCACATCCAGATAAATAAAATCGGATAACACTTAAAGCTATATAAAAATTATGTAACTACATGAAAATAAGTATTTAACGTTCCACATTTTCCAAACCCATTTCAAACCTTAATATAATCTGAATGTCCTGGACAATCTGTATGAGCATAATGACGCTTCTCTGTTGAATATTCAATACTTGTGTAATTAATTGTGATTCCTCTTGCTTTTTCCTGAGGAGCATTATCAATGTCTTCATATCTTTTAGCAGCAGCCAATTTTTTAGCTGCAAGAACTTTTGTAATGGCTGCTGTTAAAGTAGTCTTACCATGGTCTACATGTCCAATTGTTCCAACATTACAATGTGGTTTATCTCTTTTATAAACTTCTTTCACAGCATAACCACGTTGTTGTCCACATAATGCAGGAATAAGCCTCAAAATATTTTTATTTAAATATAAACTACTACAAGTCTGTATTCTTAAGTTCTGATGTCCAACTGAAAATAAATGAAAGAAAAATTAAAAACTATACTAAAAATTTCTATCACAGCTTTAAAACTCAAAAATATAAACACAAAACACATTTTAATAACCATCTAAACATCATGTTTCCAACTTACCTCCATTCTTCAAACTACAAAATATTTTAAAAACTGAAGTCATTATCCTTGTTACAGAATTACTTTTTTATTGCTACTATTAAAGTTGCTTATTTATATAAATATTATAAGCTAAATCAGTTAAAAACAGAAAAGGTTTAAATTTTGGCTGCAAAACAGATGGTAGAATTACTTGCATATAAATGGTTAAAGTCAATTCAATTTCAAAAAAGGAGAATGCACTGGTTATGAAAGTTAGGGTTTAACACAGGCAACAGGGTGGCCAGCTCCTTCTTTTCACTAGTGTCTGTGTCTCATCTTTTCTTTGGGTTTTTCACCTACGTACCTATTTTTAGGGGTTAACAGGCACCAAACTCATGGAGGTTTGGCCTATATCATTAGAGTGATATATCAGGCTTGGGTCCAAGTACAAATACTTGTACTCAAGTCTCGGGAAGAAATCCTTGACTACTTGTATTTGTACTCTAGTATTGAAAAATCAAAAGTACTTGTAGCTACTTGAAAAAAAATCAAGTACTTTCAATGTTGATCTGATCCTTAAGTCTAAGATTTTTCAGAAGTTCTTGAATTTGTAAAAATCTTACTTTATTATTTTTAATCATTATTAAATTTGTCTATAATAATAATGGTATTTTTTATTTAATAATATACTATCTTATTTTAATATGAATACCAATTTTTATTTTTATTATTATTATTTATATAATTTTATATTTATATATTATATATATATTATATATTTTTTTTATTATATATTTAATATATTTATATATTATTATTTTATATTATTTATATTTTATTTATTATTTTATATTTATATATTTTTTATTTATTTTATATTTATTATTTATTTATTTATTATATATAATTATAATGTTGGGTTCTTTTCTTTTTTTTTTTATTTTTTTTTTGGCTTTGTAATTTCATATTCTTTCTAACTTTACTTTCTATGTTTTCCAGTTTTGCATGTTTTACATCTATCTTATACCCTCTCAATTACTTTGGGGATTGAGAAGGTAGGTGTAATTTATTATAATTATTTTATTATTATTTATATATATTTATATATATTATATATTTAATATATTTTTTCTATCTTTTTTATTATATTATATTTATTATTTATTTTATTTCTATATCTTTATATTTTTTATTATATATTAGGGATTTTAAATATTTATATCTCTTTTTTTATATGTGCCGATACAGTTACTTTAATTGTATAATAAATACACAGTAATTAAGATTGGACATTGTGTTACTTGCTAGGCAATTCTTACGATTGTCATATTCTTCTTTGTTACAAATACTCTAATATACTTAGTCATTTTATTTATTCAATATTTTTGAGTTAGAGACTCATTAGTTATTATTATTCTACTTTTATTTATTAATATAATAATAGTATCTTTAAGGAATAATAATAATGCAAATTTTATTAATATTATATAAATATTTTGTTTTAGTTCAAAAAATATTCTCATTTTCATTCCTATTTTTGTCTCGTTTCTTTACATGTGTTAATCTTACAGCTTTATGTTTTTAATACCTTATATGTATTATTCAATTTTTTTACCTAGTAGTATTTCTTTAACTAAGCTACTAATATAAAGATATTAAATTTATAATAATGAAAGAGACCTTCAATTAAATCAGCTTTTAATTGACTAAGATATTAAAAAAGATTATACTATTATTCTTTTTTTTTTTTTCTTTTTTTAAACATGATTATATTAATAATAATTTATATTCCTTTTAAGATAAAGAATATTTTCAAGTAACATTCATAATTGTGATGCTCAAAAACATTAAGCTTTTCACTGTATACTGGCTTATTGATGTTCCTGTGCCGGGTTTCTTTGGGTTTTACTAGGTGGTTTTTTTTTTTTTTTGTACTCGTAATTGTAATCAGTTTTCTTCTCGTGTTTTGTGTTCTGAATGTGAGGATTTATTGTTAGCCGGGTGTGGTGCGTAATCCCCAAAAGAATTAAATTTTTGCCGTGTGAACCGAATTTCTAATGAACTTTCCCTTAAACTATAAAGTGAAATGTAATATAACTAAAAAATATAAATGATAATTCTTTAATTATAACTTTCAATCTTAAAAATTTTTATATTATTATTTATTATTATTTATTATATTATATATTTATATATTATTTTTATTAATTCTATATATATTATATATATATTTTATATATTATTATTTATATATTTGTTATATATATTTATTTTTATTTTTTATTTTTTTTTCTTGCTTGTTGAATGTTATATTTTTCTATATATTTTATTTACAATATCTTATATAATTTTAAAGTTCTTAACTATATTTAACGTTAGTCAATATAAGTTATTATACTGTCTATTTTGAATAATTATATACAAATTAAAACAAAAAATAATAAGTTTGGTAGGTAAGTTAAGTTGCTTTTAGGTTTACTATAGTATATAAATTTGATCATTACTACTTCCATTTCATAGACCGGTTTTAATTTAATGATCTATCTTCCTGGCTGTATATTGTGTTGATAAGAATTTATATGTTATTTTCCTTATATGAGCCCATGTTTGTTTCTTTTTTTTAGTTTTTGTTATTTTTTGTGTGTTTATTTTATAATTATCGGACGATTTTTCTTACAAAGTTTACTTTTTTTACAAACAATTTGAATCAGCTGTTTTGCTATTGGAGCACTTTTATGTTTTTTGGTGAAGTTTATCAAAATAAATATATTATCATAATAATTTTTTGTTTTCGTTTTTTTTATTATTATTATTACATGATATTAATTATTAGCGGAGAGCGTATTTGATTTGTGTTGTTATGTTAGGTCGATTTGGAAAGTAAATTAGATAGCGTATATTTTTTGATTTTGAATGAATTTATTCTATTTTCATCAAAGGCCAAACGTATTGTTTTGGGCCTTATCCACTTCCACGCATGCTTGTTGTTACAGTGGTGTCTGGTCGTTAAATGAAACTGTGCCTTTTTAATATTGTCGCCAAGGAAACTAGGATGATTAGCAGATCCTCTCATAATATTAAAGGAAATGTGTCTTATAGTAGTTGGGTTTATTGTCGATTTTTTCTGTGAGTTTTGTTCGATTCTTGTTGTGTGTTTAACATAATTTAATTGGATCTTATTTCGAAGACCGCAGAAACTCATTTTTAGCATTTCTTGTGATCGTTTTTGTTAAGCACAATGTGCTATATACTCGACTGGGTTTATTATTGGCTTTAATTTTAGTTTTTTTTAATAGGTGTATATAGAAATGAGCAAGGAAGCTTTGAGAAAACTGTTTAATACATAATATATGTATCTTCGTCAGACTTTCTTTTTTGTTGTTATGTATGCGTTTTTGTAATTGGTTTTGCTGTGGCGGCTTCTGATTAGATATTATGTGCTCACCCAGTTTAATTCTTAGGAACAAAATTTCGTTGAGTAAATACCAATACGCTTTGATTTCTTATCTAATAACATTTTTGATATTTATATCATTCTTTTGGATATTGTGTTGGAGCCTATTTGGTTTGTGTGGTAATAATATCAGAATGGTATGAGAAATATAAATGGTGTTTTTATTTAGGCGGAGGTTATATGTGTATCAATATGTTGTTTATTGTGTTGTTTGTGTTATTCGATATTTCTATAGTTAATTTTATTTTGATAACTTAAAGTTTTATTGATATAAATATTTATTTCTAATATTTTCTTTTATATCGCATTATTTTTGTTACCTCCACCTCCATTCTTTTCTTTGCTTAGTCTCATTTTGGTTTTTTTGTTAGACAACGTGCTTAAATTTTCGAATCAAGTCTTGGGAAGTTATGCTGTACTCTTACAGAATTAAGGGAATTTATTCCTTATCTATTTTGACGAGCTATCTTTTTTCTCGATTTTTGCGCGTTATGTTTTGAACTTAACTACTGCGTTTATCTCGAGTGGAAAATAGAAGAAAAACTTATGTATATCTATAGAGGTAATAGATTAACCTTATAGAAAGTAAATTTATTTTGAGTTTCTTACCTATATAAACCATTCACCATATTAATAATATAGTTAAATGTTAAAATGAGTTAAAGTTCTGTAGTTTAGAAAGATTATTTGTCTGAGATGTATATGCTGGTTTATAGTTTTAAATAATGAGTCTAGATATATATATGCAGTTCTTTCCTGTTGTCAGGGTTGTTTTTTGTTGTTTTGTGAGTTAATCCTTTTTATTTTCTTGTTCGTACTTTTGCATCTAAATATTTCTCTTCCTGTAGGCTAAAATATTGTATCTTTTGTCACTTGGTTTGTCGACGTGTATGATGGTGAGCTTGTGGAAAGTGATTTTTATTTGCTAGTTTTTTCAAATTCATTTTGAGTAATTTTTTTTTTCCTGTGTGTGTTTTTCCACCATGATGAAGAGTTGAATTATCTATTTTGTTTGTTCAGCTTGGTCAAAGTAGGATCAATATTCTTATTATTTTATGTTGTTGTTATTTCTTGATTGTTAATATGTTATTGTTAGTTCTCTTTTTATCTTGTGGTTTAGTTTACAATATGAGTCACATGGGGTTCATCATGTAATCATATGTGGTTCTTCTATATTTTCACTCTCATCCATGCTTCCTTCCTTTATGAACTTTATAATGGAGGTCTTAATTTTTGAAAGAATTATTCTAAGAACATCAAAGAATTGACGCTCGTTTCACATTTACTATGAATCTCGATTGTCTGTCAGTGCCTGAGCTAGATTTCATGCATTTCTTCCTTGCTTCGTTCAACAATTACTCTATATATTTGTCTATGCGTGGATTCAGTGTTGATAAAATTAGCTTTTGTATCTTTGGCGGATCTAAGAGAGCTTAGCTATTCACATAAATGATTTGGGTTATCAGGCAATAGAATATCTTAGAATAATGTGCCTTCTTGTTCTTACTGATTCTTTAAGCTCTTCATACAGAAGTGTAATTATTTTCCACTGTATGGCTTGTGTTGCTATTAAGTAGCCTGATTTAATAAGATGATTTATGCTAAAAGTGTAATTTTACTGATTCAGCATTTGGGCAATCAGTTTCTTCACGTTACTGCTTGTATTTGAAGTTATTGTCGAGAACGTGTGTCTCTAAGTTAAATGGTCTGGAGATAATTTTGCCCATCTGATTAAATCATGTTCATACATTTTTTGATTTGCATTCAGCACATATATGGCTGGGGAAACTTTTGATATTCAATACATCTTTTAAGTGCTTGTTCCAGCGTTGTAGAAACGTCTTGCTATTTTAATTTATGGCTGTTTTTAATCATTCTAGCTTGCATCTGTAAATGTATTAAGTTTTGCATCTGCCGTTGTCGATATGGTGATATTAATGATGATGGATTATACTTCTGTTCCCACAGTGGTCTCATAGTGCTGTGTGGCCTACTATTGTTCTCATATAATAAATGATTTAGACTCAGAGACTTTAATGCAAGGTTTCTAAAGTTTGCAGATGATACCAAAGTGGATTTACTCAGTTAAGGAATATATGAAGGAATGTGTTAAGATTCAAAATTGATCTTGATAAACTTCTTGGGTATGCAGATAAGTGTTTTAAAATTGTTTCTTTTAATAGTAAATATAGCATAAATTGTTTTCACCTAGGTTACTCAAAAAAAGTTTTAACTTTTTTATGGATATGATTATGGGGATTTCTCTTGTGTCAGGTGTGAGCAATGTGATAAAAGATTTTAGGGGTTTATTATTAAGCAGAATTTAAAAGTATTGCTAATCAGTGTTTTGAAGCTAGAAATAAATGCTAATAATATGCCTGTGCATAATTTATTAATCGCATATGTTGTTACAAGATAGCTACAGAGTTATAATGTAAACTGTATTTTATAATAGTATGTTAGCCATTAATTATAGTTTTATTGTGTTCCATCAAGTTTGTGCCCCATTATTAAATTATATAAGATCTTATGTGCTTAGTCGAGTTTTTCAACGTTTAGTGGCAAACAAGGTGATGATTTTTCTGAGTTTTGGTGTTGTTGTGTAAGAGCTATGAGGATGAGCTGAAGGATTGTTAATAATGTTTCTGTTTAGAAAAGGCGAGTTCTATGAGGGACTGATACAGGTCTACAAAATATTTACGTCAGGCAGGGTGACTTGGACCATCTTAGTTTAACTTCGTCTCCCGACTTTTCCCCCTAATATCTTTGGATATTTTTTTTTTTTGTCTGAAATTCAAGATACCTATAAAGTTTATTGGTATAATTTATCACAAAAAATTAATAATTGTTATAATTTCTATATATAATAATAAGTTTTATTATAATAAGTTTATAATAAGCTCATTTTCTATAGTATCCTACCTGGAGGGGTTGAATCTGTACCACATATTGTGATGGATGATATCTGGACATATTCTGTGTTTTTGAACCCTTTGTCTCCTTCTGTGCGTTGAGACTTGTTTCTATATCGGGTGTTTTGTTCTTTTGAGCTTTTGACGAGTAATTTCATCTCTTTCCCTGTCTTGGAGGCCTATGTCATTTCGTTTGTCGTTGCTTTGACGAGTATTATTGTCTTTTAGTTTATGTACTTGTATGTTGAGTCCGATTTATTAGCGTGGGTTCTGTTAGTAAGATCTGTGATTCGTCGTTGATACGAATGGGTTTCGAGTCTGAGTGATAGAGCGCGTGTTCCTGTTTTGGTTTCGTCTCTTTTTATAGAGTTTTTGTCTTTCTATATCTACATTATTAATCTTTGTGGCCTTTTTGGCATTATTTAAGATTCGCTGTTATTTGAGCATAAATATTCTTTGCCCTTTCGCTGGGCTGTGGTCGAAGATGGTAGTTCAGTTATGAAGCGAAGCCCATCAGCATGAGGATGTGTCAAAGAGCTGCGGTTTGTTTGGTTTGTATTTGAGAAGATGTGGGTTCTGTGAGTATTTCTAGATGCTGGGGGGTTTGATTTTTTTATCCATGGTCTGCCCTTTATCCCCATCGCCCATGTTTATGTACTTTGGTCTTCGGTGTGTGTTATATCTTGGATGTCCTTCTCAATCTATTCCTGTTCGTTTCGCTCTCCTTACGCTTACCCCAATGTTACAAGAGAGTTTCTGTCATTTTTATCTATCTGTGAATAGCAGAAGCGTTTTTTTCCTTCTTGGCAGATAAGGAATTTCATCCTTCTTCTCTTTCCTCTCTCCTCTTCTCTCTTCCTTTCTTTCTCTTCTTCTCTTTTATAATTTATATATTATATATATTTATATATTATATATGTATGTATTAGTATATTATCTTGTTCTTTTTTATGATATTTTATATGAAAACCAAATGAAGAGTTGCTACGTTATATTTGAGCAAAAAGAGTTAGTTTTATTAGATTTTTATTATATTAGCTGTGATAAAGTAAAATTGGTGCTGTGATATTTTTGTGTTTAAATATATTTTTAATTTATATATATTTTTTTACTCAAATTATTTTAATGTTATTTATATTTATTATTAATTATATTATATAATTTAATTATATTAATTAAATATATATTATTATATATTTTTGTATTTGTATTTATTTTTGTATATATTTTTTTATGTTTATTTCTTACTGGTTATTTGTTATTTTATATTATTTTTTGTTTATATTATATTTAAGTGCTTTTATTTTATATTTTTATAGAGAGTATATGTAAACTAAAAATAATTTTTTAGACTTTTTTTTTTTTTTTTATTTGTTTATTATTTGGTTTTTTGTGTTTTTAGTATATATTTTGTATTTTATATTGAGTAACAGCATAAAATTTATAGTGGTTAATAGGTGTTTATTATATTATATTATATATAGGTGTTATTGTTATATTTATATTATTATTAGGTTATATCTATATTATTAATATTATAATATACAAGGCTAAATACTAAATTTACACACGCTGATTGCCAGCACTGATACACTCGTTTTTCGATTTACAAGACATTGTGTAGATGATGGTACGGTATTTGGGATTTGTACCGTCGGTTTTATTGATGCGGGGGTTACATCACGCTTACGTTGCAGCTGACGCGGGGTTGATATATGTGGTGATACTCATTTTTGGTTGGTGGACTTGCAGTGAAGAGGGTTAAACTCGTTTTATTATATTAGAAATGTGTTAGTCTAGTCAGTTTTAATTTTTCCTCTTATTAAACTCGTTTTATTATTAGAATTAAAATTAATGTTAATGAGAGGTGTATATTAATAATTGTTCAGTGAATGATACATAAAGAATAAGAATACAAAATTTGGGTGCTTGCCGAGCTACCATCTGCTTCCTCGACGATTGAAAAATTGTACACTTTTTACAAACTTTTACAAAGCAATTCCATTCTCACCTATAATTTTCTTGTTTTTTTTAGTTAATTGTTAATTAATAGATAATTTAATTGATTGTTTTTATTATGCAACGTAAAAAATTTAATTTATAACATTCTTATTTAACTTGATACTTTTCTTGTTTAGAATCTTTTTTTTAGACGTTGGAAATTTTATTCAGATAAATTATAACTGATTCGATATAGTAATTAGGTTGTAGAACCTAAATACCTATTGATTGTTCTGTAGTATTATTATATAGCTATGGTATATTTATTCAGTTTTTATATTTCTGTTTATTGAATTTATATCTAAAAAAGAAGTAACTGATTATATTATAGTGATATTTATTGTTGGGTTGAGTATTTATTTTGGGTATATATTAGGATATTGAATATTAGGTGTTTATATATATGGAATAGTTTTTTCTCCTTAGCACTATGAACCCTATTGTTCTTTATTTTTCGCGCATGAATTTGACTATTGCTATTAGTTGTACGTTAGCGTGTGTTGCTGTCTAGTTTGCAACATACCACTCCCAACCTTTATTACCTTGATATTTTGCAGTTCCTATGCGCTACCTGTTTTTTATACACAATAGGTCTATTTACATACTGATGCGGTTCAGGGGTATCCTTATTTGGGGAAGGTTTATTCAAGAGGCTCTTACTATGGTCATAGAATGTATAATATCAACTGGATCTCCTTGATCAATGCAGTCAGTTTCTAAAACCATGCTGGGATATACAATGCCTTGTTATCATCCAAATATTTCTCTATACGACCTCGGTACTTTTAGTTCTTTTAAGTGTTTCCTGCTCTCCGGTAATTTTTTCCACAGGCTCGTATGGAAACATATTGTTTAAAATAAAGCAGAGGAGAAAGCCAATCTTTCAATTAAACCGTAATGACAGAATACATAGGGGCCTACCCAATTTTTATGGAAACTTTTTTTTAAATTTTTAGATTTTTTTAAAGAACCAAATCAGCTTTTCGACAATCGCTGCACGATAGAAACTACCAAGAGAAAAGATTCGTAAATGCATTACTGAAAGGCCTAATTAACTGCTCAACAGTTTTTTTTATTATATATAAAAGTAAAGAAAAAAGTAAAAATATTATATATGATATACTGAAACTTAATAGATGTAGGCTTAATTGTACATGTCTCTTGTGGTCTTGGTATACTTGAAAAACATTGTTGGTGATTGATGATGATTGGTGGGTTAGTAGGCTAATTTCCAAGTCTCTCTTTGTTTTAAACATGGGGGAAAAATATTGGAACCCGGTGTTGCCAGTTTTTAAAGGTATATTTCAACTCGAGTTCTAATTCTATTTATGAATACTTCTTGTTTTATGTTTACTTATATTATACTTATTATTATGACTAATATACGCTATCTCTGCGTCAATAAATCGAAAGGAAGGGTTGTTGGGTGTTTTATTGGTTTGTTTTTTGGTGTGGGGGTATTTTTTGATTTTTTTTTTAATGTAATTTTCTATTTATAGCTCACTAAACCTTACTTATTGTGATTTTTTTTTTAAATAGTAGTTAAATGAATCCTAATTATCAAAGAGAGGTTTAGTTACTAGTAATATTTCTACCATGACTATTTTCTATTCAACTAATGTGCCCAGCTCAAGTGGTAGGTATGTTTCCCGATATATAAAAAAATATTGCGATTTGTACTAAAATATTATGTTTAAGAAGAATATGTTGCAAATAGGTTAAAAGCTAGATACCTCACTATGTTTGAGTTTGAGTTTAGTATATTTGAGTATTTATTCTTATTTTTTGTTATATTTTTTTGGATATTAGTATATATGGTTATGGTTATATGTATATATTAATATATATATATATATTATATATAGATTATGAGGCTGTATATTTTGTATTGGTTAGTTTAGGATAGGGGTAATATATATTTACTTAGTTATTTTGGGATTAGTTATATATATATATTTAGGGTTGGTACGTATATATTATTTTATATATTATGAGGGAGTTGTCATATTTGTTAGGTATTATATATAGGCTTAGTTTCTTACAATTTTCTTGTCGAGTCACTTAGAAAATATTAGTAGGAACTAGAGTGTCCAGGTCGATTAGTTTTGATGTGGTTAACATATCCTATTGATATTTTAAATAATGTCAGTTTTAGTTTTGTAAATCGTATTATGTTGTATTAGATCTGTATATTTTTAGATATACTAATATATACAGTTGATGCCCAAAGGTGGTGCATTTTCGGCAATAGATTTAGTGCGGTTTTATTGTGAAACTATTAGTACAAATGGGGATTAATAAATTTTTTTTTTCCTGCTTCGTAATTTATTTTATTTAATTGCAACAAAATAAATTTGGAAGAATTTTATTGACGGCTTTTTTGTTGCTTATTTAATTATGTTCTAAGATTTTTTCATAAATAATTGATTTGCAGTTTTTTATTTTTTTAATTAAAATCTAGATAGCTGATACTGCAGTATTTTTGAGTTGTTTGGACACAAATGGCCTTGCTTTTGTTCGAGTGTCATTTTCGTCAATTTTTATATGGGTCGTGTTACTATTTCAGTAGGGAGGTTGACAGTATTGAAAAGTTCCAGAAGACGTAATATTAGTTGAGGGTTATGTTTTCTTCAATTTCACTCAAACGAATGGAAAATGCAAACATTCTTTATGAACTTGATACATACATAAACTAGTACTAAGCATCTTTTGTGGTAACGAGTAGCAAATCGGGTTAAGTCCAATATGTACTTTGTTATTTTGAGTTTTTCTAAAAAGAGGGTGTTTGGTGAGGGGTTATTGGGATGGAGGTGTGTTAGACTGGTTTTGTATACTTTTCCGTTGAGTAATATATATGTATATATATATGATATTTTTTTGGTGGTGGATTTAGTATTGGGATAGTAGGGGTGTTTTTATATATTAGTATATTTTATATATTATATATATATTGGTATTTATTTTTTAGTATATTAATATACTAGTTATATAATAGGGTATTGATATATTATATATATATATATATAATTATAGTATAATATATATATATTATTATATTTAATATATATATATATCTTTCGCAGCTACTAAAAAGTCTATCAGTTATAAGTTAGAGCTTAGTTTTACGGCACAGTGGGATCAGTAAAGCTGCAGGCTACTCGCTCGGGACATTATGTCAACCACATGTCAAAGGAATTTTTACCTTTTAGAGGCAGCTCGAGCCGAGTGGCGGATCAAAGTCTGGGGAATGTATCATAAATCCATAAGGTATGGTCGGTAGGAACCCCGTCGCGACACCGCAAAGATCTATTAAGTGTATAGCGGGGGATGTCCGGAGACATCCCCGGAGTGGGGGTATATTTAGGTCGCTCCCGTTTATTCCACCTATTGGGGTCTTCGAGAGTACCCCGACTCCTGACATCGGGCGGGACTTTTGAATTACTTTATCCCGTGGGTATTCTTGTGTTTTAGTGGATCATATACCCCATAGAAGAAACAATGAGAATCCCATAATAAGTGGTATACTTTTTGGATTAATTTTATTCTCCTATACAATCTATTCAGTTCTCTCTATAAAATCTCAAGAGCTTCTTTGTGGACATTTTGATTTTGAGAATTAAATAGACTGATTATTTTCAAGTACACAGTAGATTGTGCTGGTTAGTTTATATATAGTATATATGTGAGAGAAAATATTATATTTTATGATTTGTTTTAGAGAAATTTGAAATTATATATTAGAGATGTATATATAGTATATATAATATATTTGTTGAGTGTATTTAAGTCAATCTAATGATGATAGACGATTAATTATATATTAGTGAATTGTTCTGCTCGTTATTAGCAATGTTCTATATTTAAGTATTATGGTAATTTTTGATAATCTTATATTATTATATTTCCTTTTGTATAGGAGTTTATTTAAGTATTTATTGTATATTATCCTTAGTATCTATTGTTTATTTGATTCGATGGAGTAACAATTTAGTATCGATGTTCTAGTTTATTCCAGAACCTCAACATATAGTATTTGAAATAATATAAACTAGAAAAAATAAATTAGTATTGAACTGATAAGTAAAATTTTTACACGATAGTAAGTAATATTTTTATATTATTGGTAGACTATTAGATTATTTATATTTATTAGTATGATTTTATTATTATATGTATGTGTATTATATATTTATACTGGTAGTGGTATAGGTAGTACGTATTTAGGTTATGTTATATTAGTAGGTTATTGAATATAGTATTATTATTATTTATGTGGGTAGGTTTGCTGCTAGTATTAAGACATAAGAATATATCAGACAGTAAGAAGTCGCCACATGGGCGTCTATCGAGACTGTCCCTTTAGTTTAATTGTCATGC
>JABUQX010068658.1:42500-65056 GCA_015478945.1 Trachelipus rathkii | reverse complement strand
GAAGGTTTTTGTATTGTTTCTCATAGCTGCTTGTTATACTCCTGTTTTACAAACTTGGCATGGATACGGCATGCAGAACCAATGCAGTATGGGTCATTTTGTGTGTTCCCTCCGACCCCGCAGCACGTGTAATGTGCATTTGTTAGCATTCGTGATGGCATTTGTCACATGCACCTTATTCTCTTTCAACCTTCTTTCTTTCCCCCTCATTTTCATAAATTTTCCGTCCTTTCAATTCCACCTTCTTTATCATAGTTTTTTTTTTTTTTCCCCACCCAAATAGTCCCTTTAAATTATTTATATAAGCGTTGCCCTCCCTTTTCCCATCACAGCCCCACGGGCCGATGTGGTGCCTCTTTCCCGCAATGAGTTTTCAGTTCACCCCATACTTCCTCCCCCCCCCCCCCCCCGTGGGATGAGGGTGACAGTGAAACCAGTCATTTCAGCTCACCTCTGACTGGGCCGCCAATTGTAGGGAACTCGAACCTTGAGCTAACCGGCGAGGAGGCTGTTATACACTTTGGTGTATAATCTCGGGCTTTACGTGAAGATATAAAGATATAAGGTGCCGTGTACACCTCTAGGAACCGGACGTAGAGTTTCGGGTAGATTTTCCGAAGCCACATCCATAGCCCACTAATATGGGGTTGTCCGCGTGGTTGATGTGGGCCTCTGGACTGTGACCTGTTGTGGAGAGTAGGATACCACCCTTCCTTATGAAATATACGCCCTTTCCAGCCCATCATGTTTTACCTTTTATGTTTATCTCCATATGCTTTATTTGTTATAAAATGTTTGGTTTGTTAAACGAAGTTTGTGGTAAAATTTTTTATGGAGGAAAACTCTTTAACAGAAAAAAACGTTTTTAAACCAAGGTGAGCCAAACAACATCTTCAACAATTTACCATCTGTCAGGTTCCCAGCCTTAACCTTACCGCGGTCCCCTACTACTTCTACTGACCAGGTACCCCATTGCTTTACTTCCTTCTCCTTTACATCTGCATGCGATTATTTGCCTTTTTTTGGAGCATTCCAGCGATTCGGTCGACTAGCCAAACCCCAAAATACCCAGGTATTGCTATCTGGCAATCCCGCAAAGTGCCCCCGTCATAGCGTTCTCATTCGTTTAAACTCCATATGCTGCACCCCCCACCAGGTATGCCAGCAGACACATCCATTCCCGATATATATTTCAATAACTTGGCGAATTCCCCCCCCCAACTACCTCCAAATCTCTTACTGAGCACAGAATCATTTTTCTCAGCGATGCACTTGATGAAGAAGCTTTGTGGGTTGAAGACCCTCCAGTAACTTTAATGAGAAATGGGTCCGTCCATTCTCTACAAGCTGCTAAACCGAAATCAAAATTCCATTCTTGTCATTCTGTCTTAAACATCTCTTGGCAACATTCCATTATTCTACTCCTGACGCACGATATATAAGAGAAAAACACATCTAAAGGCCATATTTTCTGTTATGAACAGAAAGACGAAGGATTTAGCTGTCATAATGAAAATTTTTCCAGCAGAAAAAAGATTTTCGTTATAAAACACTTTATAGATTTCCCCCGTAGGGAATTCCCTGACAAACCAAATCCCTCGGGTGCTGCTAACCTTTAATACCCCTCATCACCTACAAAGGTGAAAATAGGGTTCACAAGTCACAGTGTTTTCACGTTCGCACGCGATCCCTCGACCCAGACGTGGCTTCAAATGTCAACGGTTTGGTCATCCCCGAAAAATACACTGTAACGGGACCGAGCATGAACATATGCCCAATCTGCGTTCGAGAATTATTTCACCCTTGTGAAAAATCTACCCCTAAACTGTTAACAACCTGTGCGAGGACCCACAGTGCTTCTTTTTTCAAATGCCCGTCTTACCTGCTGGTGATTGACAGGAGTTTGGATTATTTACCATACAAAAATTGAGCGGGAGAGATGCTATACGCCAGCTCAAGGAAAAATATCAGACAAATCAAAGTCAATCTTACGCCACAATTACAACAACCCTATCCCTGAGTACTGGCTTCTCAACAAACCAGCAATTGAAACTAAACTGGTTCATTCCAGTCTTCATGGCGTACAAAATTGCGGAATCGAAATACTATTTCCTGCCTGAAGGTGACACACGTATCCGATACTTACCAGAATAATGAGTTTCAGCGCAAACTTATTCCAATGAGGACGTTTCTTGTGTCCCTAATTCGCCTGCCCACTATACGGTCAAATCCCTGGAAAAGATGTTTCTAAACCCACAGAAAAGAATAGTCGCCAAGCCTAAAGATTATTCTTTTTAAAATAATCAGAGCATCCGAATTTTTTTAAACAAAAACACAGTAACCTCAGACGTAAAAAATACAACTCAGGAAGAGACCTCGCCATAAATCTACTCCAGAGACAAAATCAAATGGCTTCAACAGATTGTACGTCAAACAATCACAGCTGTTTGTTTGGTTTGTTGAAACAACCCAACCAACAACCTTCTAATAGTCTTGCAAAGATAATTCTAGCTTGTTCTGAATCTTCCTATTACTCTTCTCCGAATTCCTTATATCAGGCCCAGCTTCCCTAAGGGATCCCTGATACCCTAGAAGATGAAGAAGACTGGATAATTAGCTTCGCCGAAGGGAGGCTGATGTGATGACCCATTCTTGCTTTCTAATGCTTCCGGTGCACTTCTTGAGATGGAAGAAAAGGAAGTGGGAAAACTGTCCAGCGTAAACGTGCGCAAGACGCGTCTAAGCGTTACTGAGTCACTGTTGAGCAATTGAAGAGAACCTAGAGGGGCCCCCAACTCCCTAATTCTCAAAACTGTCCAATCTCCCAAAAGCAATCGCAAGATGAATTAATTTTTGGCAAAAATCGTCCAATATCGCGGACCTTGTCAATCCAACAAATCCCATATTGGAACCCAATTTCGTAACCCCAAACATTCTCATAAAGATGACACCCTTCCGGTGACACCTTCCTCCCCTATTTCCATAGAGACAAACCTTCCTATCCCTCCACACATTTTCTGAATCTGCTTGTTTACAGATACTGAACTGCTCCCATTAATAAATATCAAGAGGCTTTTCGGGTTGCTCTCCAAACGACAACCAAACTCATACCAGGTAATTGGATTCGGTTGAAACCTCAACTATATCCCGTATTATGGTTGAAGCCCGCCCCCCACCAAATACTACGCTGAAAAAATTCCTCTCCAAAAGCAGTCAACAACCCAAATTCTCCATTGTAAGACTTATTCTTTACTACCACCAGGATTTGTTTCTCCTCCTCGTCGAGATCCACCCCCTGTCTCAGCCTTTCCTCTTTCATTGAATCTACTCCCACATTTACTACCCCTGTCAGCATTAGAGACAATTGTCTCAAAAAAACCATCATCATAACATTTATAACATCATAGCATGGCCACTTTTCCTTCAAATGAAATTGCTCGTGGCAACCCTATCTAATTTCGAAAAGAGAACTTGTTCAACTAAAACTTAACGTGATCTTTTTAAACAGCTTCCCTTACTCCGGTCGTTATACTAGAGAAACTCTCAATCCTCCGCCACCCGCTGTATGGGGCGACCTCTTCACCCGGTTCCCTCCAATTTCCAAGATTCTAATGAAATCGTTTCCTAACCCCCTTTCCCTGTGATGCCTTAACACAGGACTCCCTAACATTATTGAACGTTTAGATTACACACCACTTCTCTTTGTATTGCATATTTTCCCTTTTGGCTTTTTTTCTTCCCAAATTCCCTTATGGATTCGCTTGACCTCGGATCGCGCTTTAATTAATTTTATTCCGGCATGGTGTCATTACCCAATAGCTTTTAAATGAGCTGGTTCCAAAGCCAATGCAAAAACCTAACTCCAGCTTGGCAAGCGCATTTCGTCCTCGTATTGATCCGAGCGAGTGGCTCCGTTTTTCATGGCCTACAGCTATCACTTTGTTCTCGCCCCTTCAAATAACCCAATTTCCGACTGTTGATGATGCCGTTCGCTTGTGTTATCCAGCAAGTTCGTGATCTCGATCGAGAGAAGCTGCCATTCCGCCAATCTTCCTCAGGCAGTGCGGTCGGCAACCCCTTGTAGTCCAAGAGTGCGCACAAGCCAATCCGAGAGAAAAAGAAACTCTTGTACAGGCAATACCAAAGCCCGATACCGCAACCAACATGATTAGTTTGTTTTTTAAAGCGCCGCAGCCGGAGGATCCCCGCCGCGAAAATTCAATAATCTCCAAACGTGCAAACAATTTTTTCGAATCTGTACATAGTTGACTGTAACTCCCACAACTCGCCCTCCCTTTAGTGTGGAAAATTACACAAAAAAATATCTCGTTCGCTCCAAACAACTTCCTCACCCCACAGTCTTCCGTTTATGGCGCCTGAAATTTATATATAACTGACCAACGAGTTTCCGCGCTCCTGCTGCTGTAGCGGATGCCGTTAGGTTATAGCTTGCCAGCCACCTCTGAGTCTTTTTCTTTCGCTATCACTGAAGCCTTTTCAAAAAAATAGAAGAACTGACACGCACTGCCAGATCTTTCAAACAGCGAGAGGGGAAGATCATACCTTACAACCGTCTTTTCATCCACTTGCCTAGAGTAATCAGAACTGCATTGCGAATATGCAAAGATGTTTGCCTTGTCCAGACATCGCATTTCATCGCGTACATCATGCTCCGTCATTTCCATCCTTTCCCTCGGTATCAGCATTTTTGCTGGATCATATACAGAATCGGATCGAATCTTCTTTTTCGATCTCTATTTGGACACAAAGCTTTGTGTAATTACCTATCCCAACATGGCAAAGATCCGGAAGTTGGGGACAACCAAAGACCAATTTCGCTGACCTGTCATTCCTGGGTAAATTTAATGGAAGTGAATGTTTTCCTGGCCGCCGCTTTCTCCTTGTTCTGGAGAGCCGCCAAAGCTTTCTCAAACTTCTCAGTTTTGGCTTTCGCAAAAAAAATCGTTTGTGTCAAACTGCCAAAACTCCCCCGGTAAAACTAGAAAAAAAATACTAGACCAATTACATCCGTCGGCGAAGCCCTTGCCTTCAACTGGTGGAACTGGTTCTCTTAGTATCTTTTTTGACCTTGAAAAGCTTTACGTCTATAGCATGGAGAAACTGGGATTCTCCTTATAAACTCTATTTTCGCCCGGTTTCGCGCGACAACTCCCTCTTTCATCAAATGCCTTTTGTCACAAATAGATCCATCCAGGTTCGGGCTCTTCTATCATATCAGCTCCACCTTACTTTGGATGAAGGCGTTCCGCCGAGTGCCGCAGGGTAGTGTTTAAGTGTACTACTATTTGTCTCAGATTTAATGATATCGTTACTTCTATCCCAGCCGACTGTTATTTTTATCTCTATGTTGATGACCTTGCGTTAATATATAGCCGTTGTCAGGCTGCCTTTTTTCGAATGGCAACTTCAAATAGCTATTGCCAGAACATATTTCACAATGGGGGTAACTCCCATGGCTTCCATTTTTTCTCCCACCAAAACCTCAAGCACGTGTGGGCTTTTTAAGAAAAAAAGCGGTATATCGAAAGAAACTTGCCACCTTTTCTTTCCAGCCAAACCTAACCTTATACGTTCGCCCCGATTCCTATACTTCACATGTCAAAATTCTGTACGGACATTCATGATGAACCACTTAACATATGCTTTCCGCCATATAAACACTGAAAACAACTTGTCATTCGCGCGCTTACCTGTTACGTTCATCTCGCGCTCAAAATCTGGGGTTGCTGATCGTAAGCTCCTTTTACGTCTCTACATCGCCCTTAATCCGATCGAAACTGGACTATGGCTGTGCAGTAAACGCGCCAGACCTCCACAACACTACTACACGCTATTAGAACCCAAAATGAGCGATCCGAATCTCCACTGGAGCCGTGCATTGAAGTTGAAGCCAATGTGATGCCACTCTCTCTTCGAAGAGAATACATCATGTGTGAAAGCTATCTTCGTTTTCAAACCCCAATACCGTCTTCTCTGACACCGATTCTGCAACGAATACCTCAGAATCCCAATTTACTGGCATTTGCCAAACACGTTTTCATAACATCCTTAAAATTTTCACTTAACATCCCTTTGCAAAAGGTGCTGCCTTTTCTCTTACGACGAAGGGTACACACCTTGGCTGTTCCCCGCTCCCACCATTTGCTTGGCTCTGGACCTCTCTTCCAAATCTAGCCACCCTGCTGCCTTGTGAAAAGCATCATTCCTGTCTTCATTCGCAGTTCATGATGAATTTACTCCAGTGTTTACTGACGGCTCTAAAATGTGGGCGCATCTGACCGCAACCTGACCGCAACCTCTCCCATACCCTCCCCCCTTGTGCTTCAATTTTTACGGCAGAGATTAATTGGCATAAAATGATTGCTCCTTTCTTGAATTTTATCCTTAACCAAAGATCACTGTATATGCTCATTTTACTGTCAGATTCGCTCAAGGCGCTAAAAAGCTGCTTAAAACCCCCTATTCTAAAAAACACAATGGTATCCGCTGTAACAACAATTTCTTCGGGCTGCTCCATTTCCGTAAGAAACAAATTATTCTATGTGGACCCCCTCTCATGTAGGGGTAACTGGCAATGAAATCTCTGACAGAGAGGCCAAAATGGCCCTCCTCTTTTCGAAGTTGTTCCAGGTACCTGCCGAACGCCATTCGACAAGGCTACCTCCCACCAACCGATTACTATCCTGTTCTCCGACAAGGCTTTCGATCTTGTTGGCAAGAGAGTGCTGGACGAGGTGGATCAGCGAATAGGAGCGAAGAACTCAGAAACCTTAAAGCCGATATTGGTAAGTGGTCTTTCTCCCACCGATGACGACGAAAGCTTTACACGAGGTGATACTTGGCCACACCAACGTATGCGCCACCTAATATCACTCACAGTCCACATATATGTCACGGGGAACCCCCCTCCCATTTCAAATTTTGCCGCTTGCCACACCCCTCAATCTGTTTGCCATATCTTCATTGATTGTTCCCATCTGGACCCTATTCGCCGTCGTTATTTTTCTACTTTACGTAGATTATCCCATATCTTGTCTGAATCTTCCCACTTTAGCAGTAACTCTATTTTCTTGTATCTTCAAGAAATGAATATTTTGTTATAACATTTGATGTTTGTTTTATTATCCTATTTATAATACAAGGATATAATTTTATGTAGTTTTTATTTATTTTTTGACTGACTGAATATTCATTTCCCCATCCAAATCTCCCTTTGACACTTGAAATATATACTGCATATGATAGTGCCCTCCCATGGTGCTGAATTTTTCAGCAGCTCAGTATGGCCGCTTCTCTGTGAGCCTTGGTGGGTCCTGTACAATACAAAAAAAAAAAAAAAATAAAAATATATATATATAATATATATATATAATATACTATAATATATATATATATATTATATATATATATATAATCACTATATTTTATATATATAGATATAATAATATAATATATATATATATATCATATAATATATTAGTATATGATATATATTATATAATGTGGATGAAAAAAAAATACTAAAAGGTTGCATACGTAGGAGAAAACAAGAGGTAAATGAACAGTTGAAGGAGAATGAATGGGCTTACAAGGAATAGGAAGCCTTCTGGAAGGAAACGCGCAAAATGTGCGTTAAGAATGAGAAAAGGGGAATCTGCTTAGAATAATTGAATAGGAGAGATGGTGCTTTTGTAACTGGATGAAAAGTATGGATGTAGGGGATTGTGGAAAGAAACACTCGAAAATGCGCACAATTATTAACAGTAGATGAAGAGGTTGATAGTGAATGTGTGTGCGGGTTTGATGGTGCAAGAAGGAATAATTATTTTTGGGGATGAGGTTATAGTAAGGAGGAGGTAATGGGTGAGAAAGTTGAGGTATGGTAAATCTGCAGGTATAGAGTGAAATTACTGGTGAAATGATCAAGAACGGCAAGATGGTGATTGATTGATTTTGGAATGTTGTAAAATGTAAAAGTTTATATGGAGGCTTATAGTTCTCAACGATTGAGGGAGAGCGTAATTAGTACCTTATAAAGGTAAGGGAGAAAAGAGGAAACTGTAGAAATTATTAGGGAAGAAGTTTATTGAGGTGCATAGGGAAGATATATGCTGCCCGTATTTTTGGTCCTCGGAAAGAGTGCGTTCGAGTGACTGAAGGGGACTGTTGGTGAAAGAACAAGGTGCGTTTAGGAGATGTAGAGGATGTTGGATCAAATTCTTTACATTGAAACAAAAATGCATTGAGTAAAGAAAATGAGGCGAGAAGAAGAATTAAATTTGTATTTAGGTTTTATGGATTTGCAACAGGCGTAAGGTAAGATTAATAGGGTACGACTCCGCAGCCCTGTTAGTGATATATGGTGTTGGTGGTAGGCTTCTGAATGGAATACAAGTATGAATGACGATATTGAGGCGTGTGTAAGAATAACACTTGGTCTGTCAATGGGTTGAATTGTTTATTTTGGATTAATAGCGGAGAGCAAGGACAGGGTTGTGTTATGTCTCCTTGTTATTCAATTTGTATATGTGATGGGGTTATGAAAGAAATTTTAGAGATGGGGATACAGGAAATGGTGTTTAGAATGATGGAGAATGGAGAAGAGTGGAGGGTCTCTACCTATTATATGTGGAATGATTTGGTTCTGTGTGAAGAAGGATCTGAGAGAGTTTGAGAGGATGTAGAGAGATTTGACAGGGTGTGTAAAAGGAGGGCTTGAAAGTAAACGAGTAAAGGCAGATAAGAGTAAGGTTATGGTTGTGAGCTGAGGACATCCTCAGTGTGAAGTTATGTTAGTAATGCTAGAGCAAGTGAAACAAGTGTCTGAGTTTAAATATTTAGGCGGTATGTTGGATGATAAGAAGGGAACAAAGGACGATGCAGAGGTTAGTAGGAAAGTTGTTGAATGGCAGGAGGTTGCTGGTGCAATTAAATCGTGGTGAATGTAATAGGGACAAAGTCGTTCTTGAGGGTGCTAGCTGGTCTTACATGAGGTATGTTGTTACCTGTGTTAATTGTATAGTAGTGAGACTATGGTCTGGATAAGAAGTATAGGACTAAAATTGCAACCTATCCAGATGGACAATTTGACAGCCTATCCAGTAAGAGAAGAATGTATATCTTGTTAATAACGTATTAGAGAGTTGTGTAGTGTGAAGAAAGGGTGTAAATGAAGAATGAAATGCGAGTTATGTTGAGATGGTTGTGGTCATACTTGGAAAGGATATTGATTAGTCGCGTTGGGTTTTAAGCGATGTATAGTGGGAGTTGGTGGGAACCGAGCCGGCTGGAGAGACCGTAAGAAAAAGTGATTGAGCAGTAAACGAATGTTTGAAGGAGAGAAAATGTGAGTTTGGTAGTCAGAGAGCGTGAGAAGAAGATGTATAACAGGAGTGAATGGAGGGGCTTTTCGAGGGGTATGTTGTGGCCCACCTGGGCCAGGGGTCATACACCCCTTACATTGTAACGATACTACCATATGAGGGTCCGTCCATTGCTGTCCCCATGATGCTCTAGGTGTGGAATTTTCGTGACTGACGACGAGTTCTCACTAATAATGGTAGTGGTAAGGCTGGCTTTTCTTTTCGATTTTTTTCAGTTCTTCTACTGCTTTTCTTTTCCGATGCATGTAACGCACCTTACTCCCATTCTTGGGAAAATAGAAGGAAGATGATGAAGAATTCTAATCCTTAACCTAGATCAAACTTATGTCATTTATTCAGATTCGCTCAGCGCGCTACAAGCGCTTAAAACCCCTTATTCTAAAAAACACAATGGGTATCTGCCTGCACGCAACAATTTCTTCGGCTGTCTCCATTCCCGCAAGAAAACAAAATATTTATGTTGGACCCCTTTCATGTAGGGGTAACTGCAATGAAATCGCTTGACAGAGAGGCCAAAATGCCACCTCCTCTTTTCGGAGTTCCAGGTACCTCCCGGATGCCATTCGACAAGGCTACCTCCCATCAACCGATTACTATCCAGCTCTCCGAACAAGGTTTTCGATCTATGGCAAGAGCGCTGAGAACGAATGATCAGAGAGCGAAGCGAAACTTTAGGAAAATAAAGCGCGCATCATCGGGATGGTCTTCCTCCCACCGACGAAAACGCTTACACGAGTGATACTTTGCACGCCTCCGCATTGGCCACCCCAATATCCACTCAGTCACTATATGTTACGGAACCCACTCCCATTGCAAAATTTTGTCAAAGTCATTTACCCGCAATCTGTTTTTTCGTCATATCTTCCATTGATTTGTTCCCAGCCTGGCCCGACTCTATTCGCCCGCCGTTCATTTTCCTAACTTTACGACCATAACACCTTCCAAAGAATTATCCCATATCTTATCCGGATCTTCCCACTTTAGTAGTAACTCTATTTCTTGTTTCTACAGAAGTGAATCTTCTTCATAATATGATTGATTTTGTTACGTAATACTAGAACTTTATAATGCAAGGATGTACTTTGTTTATTTTAAATGACTGAATATTTCATTTCTCTATTCAAATCTTTCTTTTGACGTTTGAAAATATGGTTATGCTCCAGGACCCTCCATGGTGTTGATTTTCACCCAGTGTGGCCGACTTTGTGACCCTGTGGGTCCTGTACACTGACTAAAAATATAGTATATATTATATATATAATATATATATATATATATAATTATATATATATATATATATATATATATAATATATATATATATATATATATATATATTATATATATATATATATATATTATTACATAAACAAAATTAAATGTTATTAAGAATATTTAATTCTTGGGGAAAGAGAAGATAAAATTACTATCAAATTGGGAGGATTCAGACAAGATATGGGATAACCTTTAGAAGGTGTTATGGACCATATTGTTGCTAAATGACGACGGCGAATGGGGTCCAGTTGAGGGCAATCAATGAACATTTGGCGAACAGATTGCAGGGCATGGCGACAGGAAAATTTGCAAATTGGAGGGAGGATGCCGCGACATGCAGTGGCTATGAGTGATATTGTTGTGGCCAATGCGGAGGTGTGCAAGTATCACCTCGTGCAAGCGCTTCCGTCGGTGAGAGAAAGACCACTCACCAATGTTTGACTTTACAATTCTAAGTTTCGCCCCTCGCTGATCACTCGCCCAGCATTCCTGCCAGTAAGATTGGAAGCCTTGTCGGAGAGCAGGATAATAATCGGTTGATTGGATGCGACCTTATCGAATGGCATCCGGAAGGTACCTAGAACATCTCTGGACAGAGGAGGCGGCCATTCTGGCCTCTCTGTCAGCGATTTCATTGTCAGTTACTCTTACGTGAGAGGGGATCCAACATACGTAGTGTAATTTGTTTCGTGCGAGAGTGGAGCAGCCAAGGAAATTGTTGTACAGCGGATACCATTGTGTTTTTAGGATAGGGGGCTTTAAGCGCTTGGAGGGCGCTGAGCGAACCTGAACAAATGACATAAGAGTGGTCTTGGTAAAGGAAGAAAATTCGAGAGAGGGCAACCATTATAGCCATTCTTCCGTAAAAATTGAAGCATGAGGGGGGAGGGTATGGGGAGAGGTTTTGTTGACAGTAGACGCACCAACACTGTCCCATTTAAAAGCAGTCGGTAAACACTGGAGTAAATCCGCCGTGAATCATTATAGCCATTAATTCTGCCGTAAAAATTGAAACATGAGGGGGAAGCGTATGGGAGAGGTTTTGGTCAGGGAAGATAGAAGTACCCACACTGTTCCGTTTAAAAGCCGTCAGTAAACACTGGAGTAAATCCGCCGTGAACTTCGGAATGAGATAAAAATGATGCCTTTAACAAGGCAGCGGGGTGGCTGGATTTGGAGAGAGATCAGGTATGGGCAAATGGTGGGAGCAGGGAATAGTCAAGGTGTATACCCTTCATCATAAGAACGGCAGCACTTTTAGCAAAGGGATGTTGAGGAAGTTAAGGATGTTATAAACTACGTTTGCAAATGGCAGTAAGAAAAATTCTGAGGTATCTCCCCCAGAATCGGTGTCAGAGCAGACGGTATTGGGGTTTGAAAGCGAAAATAACTTGTGCACATGATGTATTCCATTCGAAGGGAGAGTTTCATCACATCGGATTCAACTTCAAGGCTCACCGGGGGGGGGGAGGCTCCAGTGGAAATACGGATCGCCTCATTTTGGATGGGATCTAACATGTGTAGTAGAGTTAAGGAGGCCTGATCATATATTACGCAGCCATAGTCTAGCTTCGATCGGATTAGGGCGATGTAGAGATGTAAAGGGGACTTGCGATCAGCACCCCAAGATTTTGAGGCGAGATGACGTAATAGGTCAAGCACGCGATGACAAATCGTTTTCAAGGGTTACTATCCGCTGCTATGTTAAGTGGTCATCTAGAATGAGTCCTAGAAATTTGACTTGTGAAGTTACAAGAATGGTCAAACCATATATGTTTAGGTTCGCGGAAGCAAGGTGGCAGGTTTTTCGATTTCCTTTTTTCCATAAAGTACTGCTGAGGTTTTTGTGGGTGAGAAATGGAAGCCATGAAAGTTACCCCATTGTGAAGCATTCTCAATAGTTTTTTTTTTTTTTTTTTTTTTTTAACAGAGATAAACACCGTCACTCACGGGCAGAGCCAAAATCAAGGAGGAGGTGTACTTGTTTAACGTCCGAGCAGGACGAAGCCAAGCCCAAGGGGAGAAAAGCTCACATTCTCCCACCTGATCAGTTGCGAACCTGGGACTCCTCGCTATGTTTGTCGAGTGCTCTAACACTGAGTTATCGGGCGCTTTTACATAAATAAATATAAAATACATAAAAAAAATATATATATATATATATACAAATATATATATATCACCACTTACCATTATCATTACTATTATTACCACTATCACCATTATTACCATTATCATTACTATTATTACCACTACCACCATTATTACCATTACCGTTATTATTATTATTATTATTATTATTATTATTATCATTATTATTATTATTATTATTATTATTATTATTATATACAATATTATTATCATTATTATTATCATTACCATCATTATATTAATATTAATATTATTATTATTATTATTATTATTATTATTATTATTATTATTATTATTATATTTCACACACAAATTCACAACAAAATACTATAGTATTGTTTATAACTTCACTTCATTTCACATAATATATATACAAATGTAACCCTTGGTGGGAAGAAAAACTAAATATCTGAATAGTTGAAGTTGCCCTTCAAGAAATGGCAGCCTGGCATTGGCAATATATAGCGCAAGGTCATCAGTAAAGACATAAAATTGAACTGTCTGATAGAAGCACGATGTCATTGAATCTGAGAGCAAATAGTAAACATACTTGAACACTGCTCCTGGTGAAACGCCTTCATCCAGAGAAGTGGCGATAAACAAGAACCAAACCTGGATGGTTCTATTTGACTGAAGGCATTTAATAAAGAGAGGGAGCTGCCCTCGGAAACCAGAACTCCAGTTCTCCACGTTGTGTCATAAGCTTTTTCAAGGTCAAAAAAGACACCAAGACCATCCATCAGGCTGATAGCTGGCTTCTGGATGTTCCAGTCCGCTAGCTGAATAGGGATCCACTAGTCGAACGATTTACAGAAACCGAACTGGAGGTTTGAAAAAGCATGTGACGACTTTCCTGAACAGAGAAGGTGGCCTGGAAACCATTTTCCACACTTTGCCAAGCATGACAGAATGAAGAAATTGGGTCTTTTCGCTTGTCTCGACAACTTCGGATCTTCCCAGGTTTGGGGGAATAGAAGAAAAAGCTGTAGTACAAATGGATGAAAAATTAAATTCAATCCAGATTCTGTTTTACAGATCCAGCATAAACGGTGATGCAGAGGAGTGAATAGGATGGCATTAGTATGAAATCATAAGTTGGGCCAAAGGCACCGTCTTTGCTATTTCACAGTGGCGTTTGATACCCCAAAGTAAAAGAAAGATGGTTATAGTGTGATCTCTCGCTGTTGAAAAGCAAGTTCTGTGGATTAGTGTTAATTCTCAATTTTTGAAAGGCTTTAGGATAGCGGAACTATAACCTAATGAATCTGCAAAAGCTACTGGAGCAGAGATCGTAATCTGGTTATGATCAGCCCGTAACGAGACTGTGGGTGAAAAATGTTTGAGCGCAAGATTTTTTTTTCTGTGCAACTTTCCACATTAAACGATCCATAAGAGAATGTGATCAAAAGGAAATATCTATACAGGAAGAAGTGTGTATCTGAACGTTCGGCATGTAGGAGTCTTGTGTTGGCGTAACCAGGAAAAGGGGGTTAGAGATCAAGATCTGTAGACTAGACGAAGGACAGGGGTGACGAAGATTGAAGCCTTTCAGTATAACAACCGGAGTGGGGAGCTGCTTAAGATGGCTGGCTAAGTTAGTCTTAGTAACTCATTACTTGGGCCAAATAGATTGAACAAACGGTGAGATCGATGGACAAATGATATGTGATGCCACTGCACGTTCTAGTTTGAAGAGGGACTGGAGAATAGGGGATAGACTTATAACTAAGAATTCCTGCGCCTCCTCTATCATTGGCACCTCTTTCTATAGAAGCATGGGATTTGTATTCTGATGGTTAAAGTCATGATACACATGATTGAATTCTGCAAACATACACTTGGTGTATATATTTTAATTAGTTGAACAAATTCTCCAAAACTAGAGTAGTAGCCATGACAATTCCATTGAAGGAGGGTGGCCATTAGGGTGGAACGAAAAAAGTGATATATTTTTTTCCTAAACGATAATGCGGAAAAGTTGCCTTTGATGTATGCTTTACCATTAAAATTTGGGAGATAACGACAATTATTACTGGTGCCCCAAGAGGTTTGATTGTAATGGTTTTTTGAAAATATGCAACAATTTTCTAATACCGTGACAGGAATTATAGTTGCCACTGGGGGTACTAATATTTAATGTAATAGTACGTAAAATGTACGTTTTAGTGCATACATGTAACCACAAAAATTTGGTCAACCTAGATAAACTTGTTCTATTGCTACAACAATTTCCATTTATAATTCTTTAATATTTTCATAATGCACAAAACCACTGTTTCGCTCCTTTCTGATACGCATGCATAACTAATTGCCAGCTTGTTTCATTTCTCATTTGTCATCATCGTGAATCGAGCGTTAGTATCGGTAGTACGTGTTTTATTGTTTAATTATTTATTTGATTTATGTTAATCTTATAATACTATCGTTTGAATCTTTATAGTCTATAATATGACGTCTACGCCGTCAACTTCATCAGTTTTAAAGACTAGAAAACTGAGTTGTATTGTTTTTGGTGCCCCAAGACAGCTAAAAGACAGTGTTTTACCTACTTATGAAGACATAATGAAGTTTTTCTTGTGGTTAAGACATGCCTCTGAAATTAAAACACTGGGTGAAATAGGTGAGATCATTTCTTTAAAGCTGACCGAGTTATGGAATAGAGCTTTTATTCCTATAGTATCGCATAATCGGATTATAAAATTATTTAGAGACTATTATGAGAAGTACATAAATCTTTTAATTAAATCCATGTAAAGGGAGAAAAAATGACAACAAGTGTAAATTAAAATTAAATTTATTCCAAGAAAATGCCAAAAAAAGTGATCTGATATTGCAGCCTGCAAATGCAAAGATTTTTCTACATGCAATTGTGAAAAATTCCGAAAAGTGCCTATTGAAAATTGCAGTCATGTGAACATCCACATCACTGCAATTTTCAATAGCCAGTGTAGATACTTCTCCAGCTCCATCTTCTTTATTTCCCAAATTATCGTCCACTTAATTTATTTGTTGAATCAGTTTCTTTATACCTAATATATCTTTTTCTTTTTCTAGTAGCCACAATATCAACGGAACTCATGATCATTTTTCTCTCAGTTCGTTGGTCAATAAGAAACAATTGCTCTCCTTTAGGCACTTTTCGAATTTTTCAATTGCATATAGAAATTGCATTTGCGGGGGGGGCATTTCAGATCTTTTTTCTTGGATTAAATATTCTTGAATAAATATAATTTTAATTTGTACTAGTCATTTTTTCGCCCTTTACATGGTTTTAAAGGAATTCTGTACTTCTCATACTAAATAATTTCCCGATTATGCGATACTATAGGAATAAAAGCTCTATTTCATAACTCGGTCAGCTTTAAAGAAATAATCTCACCTATTTGAGCCAATCATTTCTAAATTATATCTTCATAAGTAGGTAAAACACTGTCTTTTAGCTGTCTTGGGGCACCAAAAACAATACAACTCAGTTTTTCTAGTCTTTAAAACTGATGAAGTTGACGGCGTAGACGTCATATTTTAGGCTGTAAAGATTCAAACGATGGTATTATAAGATTAACATAAATCAAATAAATAATTAAACAATAAAACACGTACTACCGATACTAACGCTCGATTCACGATGATGACAAATGAGAAATGAAACAAGCTGGCAATTAGTTATGCATGTGTATCAGAAAGGCGCGAAACAGTGGTGGGGGAGTTAAAAGTGTTTCGTGCATTATGAAAATATTAAAGAATTATAAATGGAAATTGTTGGAGCAACAGAACAAGTTTATCTAGGTTGACCAAATTTTTGTGGTTACATGTATGCACTAAAACGTACATTTTACGTACTATTATGATTAAGATAGGTAAACTATGGCAATAACACCTCTATCATGGTATTAGAAAATTATAGCATTAAAAATCATTTAATCAACCTTTAAAGCACCTGGTATTGAATTGTCTACATCTCCCAAATTTACGGCAGTTAGTCACACATCAAAGCAGAACTTTTTCCACTATTATGTTTTGAAAATCATCACTTTTCGGTCTTGTAACCCATAGTGGCCAAAGTTGGCATAATATTGCTGAGGATAATCTTTTTATATAATTGTCCTCTGATGTGGCTAGAGAAGCAATACGAGGACATGCATTTAAGCAGACATCCGACGAGGAGATGGCCAACCGGTAAGGCAATAGTTTAACAATGAGATTTTGGTTTAGACACTGAATGGGGAGCTTGGTATTTGGTGAGGGACTTCTGCTTAGTTCAGCGAAAGATTCATCCAAGTCCATGTTTTTATTTTAGACTGGTTGAATGAAGAGCAAACTGCAAGTTCCTGTTTAGAATGTAAATTTGATATCATCTGCCAAAGCAAGGTATCTGCAAAGTGTGGAATATAAATGTTTCCACATAAAGTGGGAAACGGGATATAAAAGATGCTAACGAGTGCGTCATCCATTCTTTGAGAGGGTGTTGAGTAAAGGATATTGGGATCCGTGCTGGGTTAAAAAGTCTGGGGCTGGAGACTTGGAAACTGTCAAAGAGAAATGTCGTGGTGAATAGTTCGGGGTGAGGATCAAAGCAATTTGAGTTACATTTGAGATTTCTGGTCCCTTTCTGTGCCAGCTCAATAGATTCAGAACGCTTGGAGAGTTGCAAAGAACACATGCTGAACTGTCTTCCATTCACTTCCTTAAAGCGCAGCAGCATGAGAGAGAGAGAGAGAGAGAGAGAGGAAGGGTATATATATATATATATATATATATATATATATATATATATATATATATATATATATATATATATATATATATATATATAATATATTATATATATATATATATGTATACATATATATATATATATATATATATATATATATATATATATATATATATATATATATATATATATATATATATATATATATATATATATATATATATATATATATATATATATATATACATATATATATATATATATATATATATATATATATATATATATAATATATATATATGTATATATATATATATATATATATATATATGTTATATGTTATATATATGGAGATATATATATATATATATATGGAGATATATATATATATATATGTATATATATATATATATAGAGAGAGAGAGAGAGAGAGAGAGAGAGAGAGAGAGAGAGGAGAGAGAGTAGAGAGAGAGAGAGAGAGAGAGAGAGAGAGAGAGAGAGAGAGAGAGAGAGAGAGAGAGAGAGAGAGAGAGAGAGAGAGAGAGAGAGAGAGAGAGAGAGAGAGAGAGAGAGAGAGAGAGAGAGAGAGAGAGAGAGAGAGAGAGAGAGAGAGAGAGAGTAGAGAGAGAGAGAGAGAGAGAGAGAGAGAGAGAGAGAGAGGAGAGAGAGAGAGAGAGAGAGAGAGAGAGAGAGAGAGAGAGAGAGAGAGAGAGAGAGAGAGAGAGAGGAGAGAGAGAGAGAGAGAGAGAGAGAGAGAGAGAGAGAGAGAGAGAGAGAGAGAGAGAGAGAGAGAGAGAGAGAGAGAGAGAGAGAGAGAGAGAGAGAGAGAGAGAGAGAGAGAGAGAGAGAGAGAGAGAGAGAGAGAGAGAGAGAGAGAGAGAGAGAGAGAGAGAGAGAGAGAGAGAGAGAGTCTGAGGGTGTGAGAGAGAGAGAGAGAGAGAGAGAGAGAGAGTCGCCCATCAAGCTTCTATTTGGGCAATTCTATAATCCTTTTCATCCGCTATGGTATAGTATCCTCTTTTAGTGAGCTGAGATAGAAATTCGGAAGAAGAGTTATAGTAGATTCAGAAGAGCTGCATAATCCTGCGCTTCATCAACCAACTCCCTCCCCCTATGCTGCAAGAGACTGGGATATATATAATTGATATTATATTTTTTTCGATAGTACTCTAAAAGATCGATGATATTTTTCAACCGATATATCGATATTTTATTTTCTGTATCGAATCAACGATATTTTTTTTTACTCTAATTTGCAGCCTTTTTTACATGTAAATAACATTTCAGCAAATGTGCTTTTTTCAGGCGCGTTTGATGATTGCATATTTTGTCTGACCTGGTGAGAAGATAAAGAGGTCAGATGATCATACAAGAGAAGTAAAGGCCTATAGCGGAAGAAAAATTTTTTCATGAAATATACCTATTGCGTATTTTACTTTTCAAATTAGATATTTATAAAAAGTTATGAAAGTATCGTATATAATACAGGATAATACTAGTGTTGATGTTAAGGTTAAATCTTTAATTAAATTTTAATTTAATCTGATATTAGAAATGTTTAAGTTTACATGCTAAGATTTTCTACTTTACTCGAAGCTTTATTCCCTCTGTAAAATCACCTCCGCTGCTAATTTAGGGCCATGATTAGTGTTTACTTTAAAAAAGTTATATATATATATATATATATATATATATATATATATATATATATATATATATATATATATATATATATATATATATATATATATATATATATATATATATATATATATATATATATATATATATATATATATATATAGGTGAAATTTTATTAGAGGCGCCATATATCTCGAAAACTGCGACTCGTACCAGGAAACAGTAAGATATTTGGAATCAGCGTATGAAAATTAGTAACGGAAAATGTAAAAAAAAAAATCATTTGGCCAATAGAAAACAGAGGGCACAATACTTTTTAAATTTCATGTAATTACTACAAAAACAAAATGGAATGTTTTGAACGTAAGGATTCATTTATTTATTTATGTATATTTAAAATAATTTTTTTTAAACTAAAGGAATACCCAAGGGTAAACCGCATAGATGGCAAGAGCTCTAATTGGATCCCTTAAATGGTCTTCAATTTCATAACTTCTGATTCCAAATATCTTATCTGTTTTCTGGTACGAGTCGTAGTTTTCGAGATATCTGGCGCAGCTAATGTAAAATTTGGCCATATATATATTGAAAAATAAATACATTATAAAATTTCTATTTCATTTTCATTTAATAATATTTTTACATTTAATAATATTGAAAAGATTTATGATTTTTACCTAATGTCCGTAAGTGTAATTTTGACTTACTAATTCCAATTTCAGACTTTGTTTGTAAAAAATGAAGGTATTATTTCAGTAAAATACATTTC
This sequence comes from Trachelipus rathkii, assembly GCA_015478945.1. Classification (NCBI taxonomy): domain Eukaryota; kingdom Metazoa; phylum Arthropoda; class Malacostraca; order Isopoda; family Trachelipodidae; genus Trachelipus; species Trachelipus rathkii. Next base: position 45,103 of record JABUQX010068658.1, on the reverse strand, counting down.
ATGTAAATAAATCCGGAGCTCTCTCTCTCTCTCTTTATATATATATATATATATATATAAGTGTTATATGTAAAAAAGAGTATATATATATTTAAGTTATATATATATATATATATAAACGATATTTTTAATCCGATATATCGATATTTTTTTACCGATAGTATCGAGAGCAATTTGATATTTTTTATATATCGGCATCCCTAGACTACAATCTATTGATGTTAATGTGTTTGTCTCAGGAATAGACTTATGGCGAGGTCTCTTCTGAGTTGCCTTTATATATATAAATGTTGTATATATATATATATATATATATATATATATATATATATATATATATATATATATATATATATATATATATATATATATATATATATATATATATATATATATATATATATATATATATATGTAAATACTGCAATAGACCGCAGCTTAAATTTGCATAGTAAATAAAGAACTATTGTGGGAAGATAAAGAAAATTGCCTCCTCTGGGGTCGAACCAACGCATGTTGCGACTGAGAACGACATACTCGGACGCTCTACTGCCTGAGCCATCCTCTAACCCAAAAAAGTTAGATTCAGGAACAACTTTCAAACGACCGAGGCCCCTTCAAGGCGATATCAACAGGTTTTCACCCTGTTCTTCCCTCGTTCTGTAAGATTTAATAAATGTAAATACTGCAATAGACCGCAGCTTAAATTTGCATAGTAAATAAAGAACTATTGTGGGAAGATAAAGAAAAAATTGCCTCCTCTTGGGTCGAACCAACGCATGTTGTGACTGAGAACGACATACTCGACGCCTACGCCTGAGCCATCCTCTCAAAAAAAATATATATATATATATATATATATATATATATATATATATATATATATATATATATATATATATATATATATATATATATATATATATATATATATATATATATATATATATATATATATATATTAAAAAAAGAACGCCTCGTGGCGCAGGAGGTTGAGTCGCCGACTCTCATACGAGAAGACGCTGGTTCAAATCCTCCGCGTAGCAGTTGGGAGTTTTATCTACCTGGGGGCAAGAATTAAAACTCGACTGCGAACACGTTGGTGACGCTGGTTTGGGATAGCCGGCCTTAAAGTTCGATTTCCTGTGTTACCCCCTGTAAAGGGGATAAAGCACGTTAAAAGGTAGTTTTTTAATATATTAAAATTGTAACAATTGCCTGACATTTGTTTCCCCATATAACTGTAAAGGGGATAAAGCACGTTAAAAGGTAATTTTTTATATATTAAAATTTAACAATTGCCTGACATTTGTTTCATATATAACTTTAAAGGGGATAAAGCACGTTAAAAGGTAATTTTTTATATATTAAAATTTAACAATTGCCTGACATTTGTTTCATATATAACTATGTAGTGCTAAATGTTATTGTTTCTATTCATTATTTTAGAGAAAATACAAATAATGGAGTAGAAGGAGCTGTAAAGGCAATCGGTACAACTAAAGAAGAATTAAAAGGTGCTAGAGAAGTAAGATCAAATAGAATGGAATATGATGCTCTTGCTCGCCTTATAAAAGAACATCCTCCGAGGTCGGATACAGCCAATAAACTCAAACTTCTGAATCAGGAACTTAATTCTCTCAAGGTATCTAAAGTTGATGTATTTTTTGATAATCTTATTTGTTTGAAGCTTAGTCGATTTTTAATGGCAATTAAATTAAACAGGTATAAGGAAACTATAGCAATGTTTAAAAGAAAACTTATTCTCAACGTTGTAATTAAAATACTATTATTATTATTTTTTAGGGTAAGAGAGATCAGTTGGAACACAGATTAAGTCTAAGGAGAAAACAGTTACATGTTTTGGTTACAGCTCTTCATCAGCTACAACAAACTCTAAATGACAATGACACTTCAACAATAGAAAGTAGTGACAGTCAAGATGCTACTCCAAAAGCAGTTATAGATTTAACATCTGATGTACCGATGGAAGTTATTGCTTAAAATTACAAGATTTTCTTCACCAGTATAAGGAATGTAGGAAATTCAAACTCTTACGTTGAATTACAAGATTTTCTGTTCACCAGTATATGGATTGTAGGAAATTCAAACTCGTGTGTTGAATTTTCAGATTAAATTATTTTTAGATTTGAAGTAATTAAAACTACTTATGAATGTTTTTTTTTTTTATTAAATAACTTACAAATTTCGGTTGTTTTTTTTTTTTCATCACAAAAGTATTACAACAAATAAATAGATTATTAATACACAAAATTTTGGCGAAACTAAATATATATAATCATAGTTACTTATCATATTCATTATTATTGATATTTTGCTAAAAATTTTGAGTTTTTAAATATATCCTTAAATAATGCATATAAAAATATATATCACATCTAGTACAAACATTACCATTGCAATTGCTTAATCTATACATAACAAACCAACTGACCAACATTATTATGAACACACACCAGACCCATACAATAACAATCGCTCCTTGAAATACTCGAAAATTGATAATTCTAATCAACGAAAAAGTTAATTCGTATAAAAAGATTACACCCACCCACCCTTTTTTGGGATAAAAGTAAAAAAAA